>MU678601.1:0-16709 GCA_026770625.1 Nicotiana glauca
TAAATAAATAAATCTCGTTCCGACTGTCCTTTAAGTGGAAAAACTCCTTTATTACGCCCTTCACGGGGTGTATTACAACTTTCGGTCGTAAAAAAGGAGGTGTGACACCAATTATCAAAACACCAAAAATAACACCTAAACCATCAAATTACACCAAATTCAAGCCTAAGTTCATCAAAATCTTTCGAAACTCGCATTCGATGAAAAACCCAACCAAAACACTTCCGAATAATCTGAAATTTTGCACACACATCCAAAATCACCTAACGAAGCTATAGCAACTCTCGGATTTCCATTCCGAACCCCGGATCAAAATCTCACCTATCAACCGGAAATCGCCAAAATACTAACTTCGCCAATTCAAGCATAATTCTACACCGGACCTCCAAAATTACTTCCGATCACACTCCTAAGTCACAAATCACCTCTCGGAGCTAACCAAACCATCGAAATTCACATCCGAGCCCTCTACCTCATAAGTCAATAACTAGTTGACTTTTCCAACTTAAGCCTTCTTAAAAGAGGCTAATTTTCCCATTTCTTATCAAAACCACTCCAAACTAACTCGATCACATAAGATACGGATAATGAAGCATAAAGAAGTTGGAAATGGGGAAAATTTAGCGTAACTCATAAGACGACGGGTCGGGTCATCACAGAGTATTAGTTATACATGCTTGTAATAATAAGGTTTGTTGGAAGATTGTTGAGTTCAAATAGGTAAAGATTGGGTTGAAAATGGTAGAAATCTTCAAAACTTTAATTGAAGATTTGAAAGACAATCCGATGTCAAAATTCGATAAGTTTTGTATGGTTGAACTCGTATCGGAACGAGTGTTCGGATTTTGTGAGTTTTTCTTGGATTCGGAACATGGGTCCCGTTGTTGAATTTTAAAATAAATTTCGAATTTTAATTCGGAATATTAGTAATTTCACATGGAATTAATTTGTACGATTTATGTTGAGTATATTAAATTATTATGACTAGATTTGAAGCTTCGGACGAATTCGCAAGGCAAAGGCGTGTTCGAATTTTGAATTGGTAGCAAAGCGAGGTAAGTGTTTGGTCTAACATTAGCTTGAGGGATTAGGATTTGTGTCCTATTTGTTATGTGTTATTTGTTGAGTACGATGTATAGGCGTGGTGACGAGTATCTATACGTTGGTGTCAAGCATGCCCGTGAGTCTTATACTTCGATTAATGTGACTATGTTTCGTATTGTATATGCTCTATATGATAATTTCTATTGAGGAATATGACTTGTGGAAGTATTATTGTTAATTGAACATGGTAGAGCACTGGCTCAAGTTGAGAATTTAATTGTTGAACTTGGTAGAGCGTTGGCTCAAGTTGAAGTTTCATTGTGAAGTTAATTATCGATACAAGTTTGGTTATATCTGATTCCCTTGCCGAGACATATTTAATCCTTACTGTTGGTTCCCTTGTCGGGATGTGTTTACTCTTGTTGTTGACTCCCTTGCTGGGATATGGTTGTTTCCTTGCCGGGATTCTTTTGTGATTAGTGTTGGTTTGAATATTAAATGGATAGGGTTGCACGCCGCAACAATATTAAATGGATCGGGTTGCACACCGCAACAATATTAAATGGATCAGGTTGTACGCCGCAACAATATTAAATGGATCGGGTTGCACTCTGCAACAATATTAAATGGTTTGGATCGGGTTGCACGCCGCAACAGTAATATATAGTGGAGATCGGGTTGCACGCCGCAACAAGAAAGAATAAAAGTGAATTTTGATTCTTATGGTGAGGACGTTAGTAAAAGCACGAGTGGTGATGCCATGCACTTTTTGTTGTTGTGTTTAATTGTTGTTATCAATTCAAGTGTTTTAACGGTTTAGAATTTTTCTTACTGCTGTGATCCTTTGTGTTCGAACCCGTATTGTTTTCAATACCTCACCGCATTTATATATAGCTTTCAATACTTCAAATTTCAACAATTGTTATATTTTTAACTCAATGGATTTCTCAACTAAATTTTTCTTAAACCGTTTGAGGTTGTACTTTACTTAAAAGGGAATTTTTACTATGTTTTGATTTATTGATTTCTCGTATTAAAGGTAATGATTCATTCGATTTTGTACTTTAATTGAAAAGCATATCTTCTTTATCAAATGATTTCTAAAAATAACTTCATCTTTTTTTGTTGATATCCTAATTGAGTTGGAAGTTGTACTCTACTTTATGTTAAGTGAATGAGGCTCCTTGAACATTCGTAATTGTATTGGGTATGGAACCTATGAACTGAGTAATGTGAAATTATTGTTGTGCAATGTGAGACACAAATATGTGGGCACAAGGTGCTGGGAAAAATATTATGGTTTTATTTAATGGCACGTGAGTTGTCCGTGAGACTGTGATATAAATATGGGCACGAGGTGCCATGAAAATGTGAAAGTGGAATGAGACCTATATTATTTATGATTTTGAAATGAAGCGTGACAAGGTGACCTTTACTCGAAAGGAAATGTATTCGAAATATATTTATTGAAAAGCATATTAACTTAGAGATTATTACTTGAAAGGTTTATAGGCGAAAGATTTATATTTGAAAGACTTGATTAATTGATTGCACTTGTATTTATTATTTGTTGAGAAACATTTATGATGTTCTTGTTGCTTGCTATTTATATCACTGGTTGATCATTGTTGCCACCATTATTATCTGCTTCCTTTTATTTTGTACGCTATATTGCACATGTTTATTTGGTAGCCTGGTCCTAGCCTCGTCACTACTTCGTCGAGGTTAGGCTAGGAACTTACCAGCACATGGGTCGGTTGTGTTGATACTACACGCTGTACTCTTTTGTGCAGATCCCAGTGTTGTAGACTTCGGACCGCAGTGAGTGTGACGACCCGGCCAGTCATCACGTGAGTTACCGCCCCGTTTCCCTCATCTTATTTCTCTCTATGCTTCATTATCGGTATTTGAGGTGATCGAGTCGAATTGGATTGGTTTTAGATGGAAATGAGACACTCAGTCTCTTTAAGGAAGGCTTGTCTTGGAAAAGTCAACCGGATGTTGACTATTGAGTTAGAGGGATCAGATGTGATTTTCGATGATTCGGTTAGCTTCGGGGCATGATTTTTTACTTAGGAGAGCGATCAGAATTGATTTTGGAGGTCCGGTGTAGAATTAGGCTTAAATTGGCGAAGTTAGTATTTTAGCGAATTCCGGTTGGTAGGTGAGATTTTTTTCCGGAGGTCAGAATGGAATTCTGAGAGTTGCAGTAGTTTCGTTAGGTGATTTTGGATGTGTGTGCAAAATTTCAGGTCATTCGGAGGTGTTTTAGTTGGGTTTTTGATCGAATGCGTAATTCGGAAGTTCTTAAGAAACTTAGGCTTGAATCCGATGTGATTTAATGGTTTTAGCGTTGTTTGATGTGTTTTGATGATTGGAACAAGTTTGAATGATGTTTTAGGATGTGTTGGTGCTTTTGGTTGAGGTCCTGGGGGCCTCGGGATGATTTCGGATGGTCAATCGGACCAAGTTTGGCTCTTAAAAGTTGCAGGTTTTCAGCAGTTATTGCAGAGGGAATTTGGCCTTCGCGATCGCAGCCATTGAGTCGCGTTCGCATAGCACTGGAAGGTGAAGCTTCGCATTCGCATGGTATATCCCGCGTTTGCATAAGAGGATTCTGGGGCAGCATGTTTTTATTCTACGCATTCGCATCATATGAGTCGCGTTCGCATAGGTTCGAAAAGTGAATCATCACGATCGCGGAGCCCCTGTCGCGTTCGCATAGAACGTTTTTGAAGCCCTGGGAATTTGTTCATCGCGATCGCGAGCCTAGGGCCTCGATCGCATAGAAGGAAATTATAGCTAGGTAGAAGGGTTTTTAAAATATTTCATCCGCGAGCCTAGGTCATTTTTCCACCATTGTTGAGTATTTTGAGAGCTCTTTGGGACAAATTGAAGAGGGTTTCGACGGGTATAGATTGCAGGTGAGTCCTATGGCCTAGAAACATCATTTTATTGAAGAATCAACCTTTAAATTCATGGAAATTTAAGTAAAATGGGAAGAACTAGGGCTAGACTTTTGAAATGAAAATTTGGGATTTGAGGGGGCATTTGAGCTCCGATTTTGGTAAATTTGATATGTATAGGCTCGTGGCGAGACGAGGAATCCGGTGATGTAAATTTTGTAATTTTTCAAGAAGTGGGCCCGGGGCTCGAGTTTTGCCAATTTTGTGATCTTTGATAATTTTCGAGTCTTTTCGATTGAGTTATGTTCCCTTAGCCTATTGTAATGTATTCCTTGTGGTTTTGACCAGATTCCACGCACGAGGAGGTTGATTTGCGAGGCAAGCGCAAAGCAAGCTAGGATTTCGGCCGGATTAAGGTGAGTAATGGTTATAAATGATGTTCTGAGGGTTTGAAACCCCGAATTTGCACTACGTGGTGCTATGTTGGGAAGAGACACACAATGTATGATGAGCGTGGGGTTTGTTACTGCTGGGGATTCGGACTCGGTCCATCCCGATTAATGACTTTACTGTATTCTTGACTGAGACTTAATTAATATCAGTATATTCTGGGCTAGTTTCCATGTTGGGGGCCTTGTGTCGATCTGTAGAACCCTTAGGGGGTATGTTGTACTAGTTGACCTCACTTTACTTGTCGAAGTCATACTCTCAGTCATGTTCTTAAGTGTTAAACACAATATGAACCGGCTTTAGAAATTGGTAACCCTAATGAGAAATACCTGGGGTTGGGAACCCTGTCGTAGCTGAGTGGGCTCGAGAGGCCAAGTCAATACTGACTGAGAGGGGTCAAGGACCCATAGTGAGGGTATTTGATATATAACGGATCAGGCTGCACGCCGCATTAGTATATATATACATATATGGATCGGACTGCACGGCGTAGTAGTATATTATATGGATCGGACTGCACGCCGCAGTGATATATTATATGGATCGGATTGCGTGCCGCAGTAGTATAGCGTTTGGGCTGTAGGAGCCCCTCCGGAGTCTGCACACCCCCAGTGAGCGCAGTCGACTATTATTATTGGATCGGGCTGCACGCCGCAACAGTTTATATATATATACATGTATATGGATCGGTCTGCATGCCGCAGCAGTATACTATACGGATCGGGCTGCACGGCGCAGCGGTATAAGTAAATTACTGAACATCGAGAGGAGTAAATGAGTTGTGCACTGGTTTGAGGGATATTCACCTGTTTTCTTCATTTGGCTGTTGTTTAATGCACTTACTGTTTTTATATAGAACTGCATAGTGTTTTTACGAGTTTTCTTATCTTCAGTCGTTATTTATTGTTATTACTCACTGAGTCGGAGTACTCACTTTACTCCCTGCACCATATGTGCAGATACAAGTATCCCAGAGGCATAGTTGAGTTGTTTTACTACTGTCCAGACTATCACCGGGGTTATCGAGGTAGCTGCATGGCGTCCGAAGGACCCGATTTCTCCCCTTATCCCTTTTATTTCCGCACTCTAGACTATTATATGTATAGGCTGCCACTCAGTTGTATTTAGAGGCTCTAGACTCATGACACCAGATCTTTTTGGGAGTTGTATTGGTATTTTTTATGGTTTTCCACACTGTTTAACTGTTATCACGGATTGTAATCATGTTAAATTGGTAATTTAACTCCATTAATTAGTAATGAGCTTCGTACGAGAGTTGAGAGTGTTGTAATGGTCGGGCTTGCCTAGCATTGTGTTGGGAGTCATCACGACCGGGATTGGGGTCGTGACAAGTTGGTATCAGAGCCTAGGTTACTAGGTCTCGCGAGTCATGAGCCGGTTTAGTAGAGTCTCCCGGATCGGTACAGAGACGTCTGTACTTATCCTCCGGAGGCTATAGGACCTTTAGGAAAAATTCCACATTCTTGAAATTCTTGTCGTGCGAACTTGTTGATCCGAATACTAAACTTCTCTTTATTCTACTCTCTCACAGATGGTTAGGACACGAGCTACCGGACGTGGTGGACTACCAGCAGTTCCACCTACTGAGGCTACTAGAGGTCGTGGACGCGGTCGTGGTCGTGGTCGTGGTCCTGGTAGAGGCAGAGCAGTAAGAGCATCACATGTGGATCCTTTAGTTGCCCCAGCTCAGGACTAGGCTCCAGCAGCACCAGTTCAAGCACCGGCTGTGCCCATTGTGATTCCGGGTCTCCAGGAGACATTGGCCCAGATATTGACAGTTTGTACGGGTCTGGCTTAGGTGGTTTCACCCACCACAGTAGCAGCAGCTACTTCATAGGTCGAGGGAGGCAATTAGACCCTCGCTGCTCGCACACCTGAGCAGGGATTACAGACTCCAGAGGCACCTTCAACCCAGCTAGTGATATCAACTCAGGAGTACAGGGTTCCAATTATGCCCGAGGACGAGCAGCGTCGCCTCGAGAGGTTTGGTAGACTCCAGCCTCCGACATTTAGTGGAGCTGAGGGCGAGGATGCCTAAGGTTTTCTTGATAAATATCAGTGGATGCTACGCACAACGAGGATTCTTGAGTCCAGTGGTGTGGCTTTTACTACATTTCAGTTTACTGGAGCGTCCTTTACGTGGTGGGAGGCGTATGAGCGGCGTAGGCCAGTTGGTGCAGCACCTTTGACTTGGCAGCAGTTCTCCACTCTCTTCCTGGAGAAGTATGTACCGCAGTCACGCAGAGAGGAGCTACGCAGACAGTTTGAGGCACTAAAGCAGGGAGAGATATTAGTGATATAGTATGAGATGAGGTTTTCTGAGTTGTCTCGACATGCAGCTTGGTTGGTCCCGACGGACCCTGAGCGTATCCGGAGGTTTGTTGATGGTCTCCATTACCCTCTCCGTATTCTGATGACTAGAGAGAGAGTGCTTGGTGCTACCTTTGAGGAGGTGGTGGATATAGCTCGAGATATTAAGTCAGTTCACCGCCAGGATTGTGATGAGAGGGAGGCCAAGAGGCCTCGAGGTTCTGGTAGTCACAGTGGCGCTCCTTCGAGGGGCCAGTTTCAGCAGGGTCGGGGACGTTCTTTCAGGCCCGCATAGTCAGCTAGACCTGAGTATCGTGGTGGATCTTCTGGTCGTGGTTATCAGGGCTCTTAGTAGAGTCAGCCATCTCTCAGCGCTCTTCCAACATAGAGTTTGTCTCATGCTCCATCTGTCCAGGGTTCCTCCAGGCCGAGTGCTTCAGCTAGCCACTCTGGCGCGAAGGGTTCCCTTCGGTCCCAGTTCCCAACATCCGGGAGTTGCTACGAGTGTGGCGAGTTCGGGCATATGCGGAGGGAGTTTCCTCGCCGTACTGCTAGTTCATCTCAGCAGAGGGGTCAACCCTCATCTTGTGGCCCAGTTTCTTCAGCACCCGCCCCGCCGGATAGGGTTGAGGGTCAGGAAGTCAGGGGTCGCCCCCGAGGGGGAGGCCGATCGGGCGGTGGTCAGGCCTGCTTCTATGCTCTTCAGAGTAGGTCAGATGCTATTGCTTCGGATGTTGTTATCACATGTATTATTTCAGTCTGCCACAGGGATGCCTCAGTCTTATTTGATCTCGGTTCGACCCATTCCTATGTGTCTTCATATTTTGCTCATTATTTGGGTACGACCCGGGGGTGTCTTGCTTTACCTGTTCATGTATCTACCTCGGTGGGTGATACTATTATTGTAGACCATGTATATCGATCGTGTTTAGTGACTATTGGGTATCTGGAGACCCGAGTTGATCTATTTCTATTGAGCATGGTGGATTTTAATGTTATTCTAGGCATGGACTGGTTATCTCTGTGTCATGCTATCCTGGACTGCCATGTTAAGACAGTTACGTTGGCTATACCGGGTGTTCCGAGGATCGAGTGGCGTGGTGTGACTGACTATATGCCTAGCAGGGTGATTTCCTTCCTAAAGGCCCAGCGTATGGTTGGGAAAGGATGTCTATCATATTTGGCTTTTGTGAGGGATGTTGGAGCTGAGACTCCTAGCATTGATTTGGTCCTAGTTGTGAGGGAGACCTGTCGGGCATGCCACCAGACAGGGACATTGATTTTGGTATTGACCTGGTGCTGGGCACTCAGCCCATTTCCATTCCTCCATATCAGATGGCACTAGAAGAGTTGAAGGAATTGAAAGATCAGCTTCAAGAACTCCTAGATAAGGGGTTCATTCGGCCTAGTGTGTCACTGTGGGGTGCACCGGCTCCATTTGTGAAAAAGAAGGATGGCACAATGAGAATGTGCATTGACTACATGCAATTGAACAAAGTGACAGTGAAGAACAAGTATCCCCTGCCTCGTATTGATGATTTATTTGACCAGCTTCAGGGGACAAGGGTATTCTCCAAGATTGATCTCCGTTCAGGCTATCACCAGTTGAAGATCAAGGATTCAGATATTATGAAGACTGCTTTCAGGACTAGATATGGGCACTATGAGTTTCTTGTTATGTCCTTTGGGCTAACCAATGCCCCAGCCGCATTCATGCACTTGATGAACAGTGTATTACGGCCATATCTGGATTCGTTCGTGATTGTTTTTATTGATGATATATTGGTGTACTCGCGTAGCCAGGAGGAGCACGCTCAGCATTTACGAGTGGTATTACAGAGATAGAGGGAGGAGAAGCTCTATGCAAAGTTCTCCAAGTGTGATTTTTGGCTTGGGTCAGTGGCTTTCTTGGGACATGTGGTGTCTAGCGAGGGTATTCAGGTCGACCCGAAGAAGATAGAGGCAGTGCAGAGTTGGCATAGATCGACCTTAGCCACAGAGATTCGTAGTTTCCTTGGGTTAGCAAGGTATTATCGCTGGTTTGTTCATGGATTTTCCTCTATTGCATCGTCTTTGACCAAGTTGACTCAGAAGGGTGCTCCATTTGTATGGTCGGGTGAGTGCGATGAGAGCTTTCAGAAGCTCAAGACAGCTTTGACCACGGCTCCAGTGTTGGTGTTGCCATCAGCTTCAGGTTCTTACACTGTATATTGTGATACTTCGAGAGTTAGGATCGGATGTGTGTTGATGCAGGAGGGTAGAGTTATTGCATATGCTTCTCGTCAGTTGAAGTCCCACGAGAAGAACTACCCTGTACATGATTTGCAGTTGGATTCTATAGTTCATGCTTTGAAGATTTGGAGGCACTACTTGTATGGTGTATCTTGTGAGGTATTCGTCGATCATTGCAGTCTTCAGCATCTATTCAAGCACAAAGATCTTAATTTAAGGCAGCGGAGGTGGCTAGAGTTACTCAAGGACTATGATATTACCATTTTGTATCACCCGGGGAAGGCCAATTGGTGGCTAATGCTTTGAGCCGGAAGGCGGTTAGCATGGGGATCTTGGCATACATTCCAGTTGGGGAGAGTCCATTTGCAGTTGATGTTCAGGCTTTGGCCAATCGGATGGTGAGGTTAGATATTTCAAAGCCTAGCCGAGTGTTGGCTTGCGTTGTTTCTCGGTCTTCCTTGTATGACCGCATCAGAGAGCGCCAGTATGACGATCCAAATTTGCTTGTCCTTAAGGACAGGGTTCATCATGATAATGCCAGGGATGTGACCATTGATAGTGATGGTGTGTTGAGGATGCAGGGCCGGATTTGCGTGCCCAATGTGGATGGGCTCTGGGATTTGATATTGGAGGAGGCCCACAGCTCGCGGTATTCTATCCATCCAGGTGTCGCAAAGATGTATCAGGACTTGAGACAGCACTACTGGTGGAGGAGGATGAAGAAGGATATAGTGGGGTTTGTAGCTCGGTGTCTCAACTGTCAGCAGGTTAAGTACGAGCATCAGAGGCCAGGCAGTTTACTTCAGCGGATGGTTATTCCCGAGTGGAAGTGGGAGAAGATTACCATGGATTTTGTGAGTGGTCTCCCTCGGACTTTGAAGAAGTTCGATTCGATTTGGGTGATTGTGGATCAGCTGACCAAGTCCGCGCACTTCATTCCAGTATGTACTACTTATTCTTCGAAGCAGCTGGCAGGGATCTTTATCCGGAAGATTGTCCGATTGCACGGGTTTCCAGTGTCTATTATCTCTTATAGGGGTACTCAGTTCACTTCTCAGTTCTGGAGGACATTTCAGCGGGAGTTGGGTACGCAAGTAGAGTTGAGAACAGCATTCCATCCTCAGACGGACGGACAGTCCAAGCGCACTATTCAGATATTGGATGACATGTTGCGTGCCTGTGTTATTGATTTTGGGGGTTCATGGGATGAGTTTTTACCGCTTGCAGAGTTTGCCTACAACAACAGTTATCAGTCGAGCATTCAGATGGCTCTGTATGAGGCATTGTATGGGAGGCGGTATGGATCTCCAGTGGGATGGTTCGAGCCTGGAGAGGCTAGGTTATTGGGGACAGAGGTGGTCCAGGATGCCTTAGAGAAGGTGAAGCTGATTCAGGAGAGGCTTCGTACAACACAGTCGCGTCAGAAGAGTTATGCGGACCGGAAGGTTCGGGATGTGTCCTATATGGTAGGTGAAAAGGTCTTGCTGAAGGTTTCGCCCATGAAGGGTGTTATGCGGTTTGGGAAGAAAGGGAAGCTGAGTTCGCGGTTCATTGGGTCTTTTGAGGTACTTAGGAGGATTGAGGAGGTGGCTTATGAGCTTGCTTTGCCACCCAGCTTGTCGAGCGTGCATCCGGTATTTCATGTATCTATGCTCCGGAAGTATGTTGGGTACCCGTCTCATGTATTGGACTTCAGCACTGTTCAGTTGGATGATGATTTGACCTATGATGTGGAGCCAGTGGCGATTTAGGGTCGGCAAGTTCGAAAGTTGAGATCAAAGGATATAGCTTTAGTAAAGGTGCAGTAGAGAGGTTGTCCTGTGGAGGAGGCTACTTGGGAGACCGAGCAGGAGATGCGGAGCAGATATCCTCACTTGTTTGAGGCTCCAGGTATGTTTCTTGACCCGCTCGAGGACGAGCGTTTGTTTTAGTTGGGGATGATGTGACGACCCGGCCCGTCGTCACGTGAGTTACTGCCCTGTTTCCCTCATCTTATGTCTCTCTATGCTTCATTATCGGTATTTGAGGTGATCGAGTCGAATTGGATTGGTTTTAGATGGAAATGAGACACTCAGTCTCTTTAAGGAAGGCTTGTCTTGTAAAAGTCAATCGGATGTTGACTATTGAGTTAGAGGGCTCGAATTTGATTTCCGATGATTCGGTTAGCTTCGGGGCATGATTTGTGACTTAGGAGTGCGATCAGAATTGATTTTGGAGGTCCGGTGTAGAATTAGGCTTGAATTGGCGAAGTTAGTATTTTGGCGAATTTCGGTTGGTAGGTGAGATTTTGATCCGGGTGTCGGAATGGAATTCCAAGAGTTGCAGTAGTTTCGTTAGGTGATTTTGGATGTGTGTGCAAAATTTTAGGTCATTCGGAGGTGTTTTGTTTGGTTTTTTGATCGAATGTGTAATTCGGAAGTTCTTAAGAAACTTCGGCTTAAATCCGATGTGATTTAATGGTTTTAGCAATGTTTGATGTGTTTTGATGATTGGAACAAGTTTGAATGATGTTTTAGTATGTGTTAGTGCTTTTGGTTGAGGTCCCGGGGGCCTCGGGATGATTTTGGATGGTCAGTCGGACCAAGTTTGGCTCTTAAAAGTTGCAGGTTTTCAGCTGTTATTGCAGAGGGAATTTGGCCTTCGCGATCGCAGCCATTGAGTCACGTTCGCATAGCACTGGAAGGTGAAGCTTCGCGTTCGCGTGGTATATCCCGCGTTCGCATAAGAGGATTCTGGGGCAGCTTGTTTTTATTCTACGTGTTCGCATCATATGAGCCGCGTTCGTATAGGTTTGGAAAGTGAATCATCACGATCGCGGATCCCCTGTCGCGTTCGCATAGAACGTTTTTGAAGCCCTGGGAATTTGTTCATCACGATCGCGAGCCTAGGGCCGGGATTGCATAGAAGGAAATTATATCTGGGCAGAAGGGTTTTTAAAATATTTCATCCGCGAGACTAGGTTATTTTCTCACCATTGTTGAGTATTTTGAGAGCTCTTTGGGACAAATCGAAGAGGGTTTCGACGGGTATAGATTGCAGGTGAGTCCTATGGCCTAGAAACATCATTTTATTGAAGAATCAACCTTTAAATTCATGGAAATTTAAGTAAAATGGGAAGAACTAGGGCTAGACTTTTGAAATGAAAATTTGGGATTTGAGGGGGCATTTGAGCTCCGATTTCGGTAAATTTGATATGTATAGGCTCGTGGCGAGACGAGGAATCCGGTGATGTAAATTTTGTAATTTTTCAAGAAGTGGGCCCGGGGCTCGAGTTTTGCCAATTTCGTGATCTTTGATAATTTTCGAGTCTTTTCAATTGGGTTATGTTCCCTTAGCCTATTGTAATGTATTCCTTGTGGTTTTGACCAGATTCTATGCACGAGGAGGTTGATCTGCGAGGCAAGCGCAAAGCGAGCTAGGATTTCGGCTGGCTTGAGGTGAGTAATGGTTATAAATTATGTTCCGAGGGTTTGAAACCCCGGATTTGCACTACGTGGTGCTATGTTGAGAAAAGACACACATTATGATGAGTGTGGGGTTTGTTACTGCGGGGGGTTTGGACTCGGTCCATCCCGATTGATGACTCTACTGTATTCTTGACTGAGACTTAATTAATATCAGTATATTCTGGGCTGGAGTCCATGTTTGGGGCCTTGTGCCGATCTGTAGAACCCTTAGGGGGTATGTTGTACTAGTTGACCTCACTTTACTTGTCGAAGTCATACTCTCAGTCATGTTCTTAACTGTTAAACACAATATGAACCGGCTTTAGAAATTGGTAACCCTAATGAGAAATACCTGGGGTTGGGAACCGTGTCATAGCTGAGTAGGCCCGAGAGGTCAAGTCAATACTGACTGAGAGGGTTCAAGGACCCATAGTGAGGGTATTTGATATATACCGGATCGGGCTGCACGCCGCAGCAGTATATATATATACATATATGGATCGGACTGCATGCTGCAGTAGTATATTATATGGATCGGACTGCACGCCGCAGTGATATATTATATGGATCGGACTGCACGCCGCAGTAGTATAGCGCTTGGGCTATAGGAGCCCCTCCGGAGTCTGCACACCCCTAGTGAGCGCAGTCGACTATTATTATTAGATCGGGCTGCACGCCGCAAAAGTTTATATATATATATATATATATATATATATATATAGTCGGTCTGCATGCCGCAGCAGTATACTGTACGGATCGGGTTGCACACCGCAGCGGTATAAGTAAATTACCGAACATCGAGAGGAGTAAATGAGTTATGCACTGGTTTGAGGGATATTCACTTGTTTTCTTCATTTGACTGTTGTTTAATGCACTTACTATTTTTATATAGAACTGCGTAGTGTTTTTACGAGTTTTCTTATCTTCAGTCATTATTTATTGTTATTCCTCACTGAGTCGGAGTACTCACTTTACTCCCTGCACCATGTGTGCAGATATAGGTATCCCGGAGGCATAGTTGAGTTGTTTTGCTGTTGTCCAGACTATCACCGGGGTTATCGAGGTAGCTGCATGGCGTCCGCAGGACCCGATTTCTCCCCTTATCCCTTTTATTTCCGCACTCTAGACTATTATATGTATAGGCTGCCACTCAGTTGTATTTAGAGACTCTAGACTCGTGACACCATATCTTTTTGGGAGTTGTATTGGTATTTTTAATGGTTTTCCGCACTGTTTAACTGTTATCACGGATTGTAATCATGTTAAATTGGTAATTTAACTCCATTAATTGGTAATGATCTTCGTACGAGGGTTGAGAGTATTGTAATGGACGAGCTTGCCTAGCATTGTGTTGTGCGCCATCACGATCGGGATTGGGGTCGTGACAGTGAGATTGCTATTTCTTGTTCATCAGGCGACCCGAGGTAGTACTGCAGGCATCCGCAGGCCTTGGCGTCTCCTTCTATATACTATTCATATTTCTTTCATGTATTTCCAGAGACAGTGTTGTATTTATTTCTTTCAGACCTTTATTTGTAGTACTCCTAGATAGTCTGTGAAGTTGTGACACCAGTCTTGGGTAGATTTGTTATGGATTGGAATTAGCAGTATTATTAAAGCTTTACAATGCAGCCTTCCGCCTATTCAATTTTGTTGTGATCTAATTGTTGGCTCTTAATTGCTATCGGATTAAAAATGGAAACAAGGTAAATATTTCAGTTGGTTGGCTTGCCTAGCTTTCACTAGTAGGTGCCATCACGACTCCCGAGGGCGAAAAATTCGGGTCGTAACAGGCGGTGATTTTTTTTTTTAAAAAGATAACAAAAGTAAGGTATTGGTGTTTTGGCCAAGATTTGTAGTGTTGGCTTTGTGATTTTTTTGGTGAGTTTTACTGGTTCTGTTTGCTTATTTGGTGTGGGTTTGCTGTTTGGATGATGAACCACAAAGAAAAAGAAAAAGAGAAGAAGGGAGACGAAGGGGGAGGCGGGGCAGTATAGTGGAGGTTAGTATTATAGGAAGAATTTTCCGGTGAGCTGCCATGTTTTCCGGTGGTTTTGGTGTGAGGTGAGAGAAAAGAAGAGGGTCGTGTCTGGTGAGTTATTTTAGGGGAGGGGTTTAGGGTCGGATAACGGGTCGGATAATAGAGTTATTGAGTATTTTAAATTGGGGATAGGTCAACTAAATCTGAGAGTGACACGTGTCTATTCGGTCTGTTTAGGGACATTTTTGTTTAATAGTTTAACGGTAAGGAGTTTTTTGACCGGATAGTATAACGAATGACATTTTAAAACAATTGTTAATAGTAGATGGACATATAAGACCCTTTACCGTATTTGAATTTGTAGTTTGGATCGTAAGGAATCCCTTCAAGGTAGTAGATACATGAGCAGTTGCACCAGAATCAAGCCACCAAGTATTATTAGGAACTTCTATTAAATTTTATTCGAAACTTACAAAAGCACTAATTGTACCTTTCTTTTCGAACCAAGCTTTACGTTTCAGGAAATCTTTCTGATATTTTCCTTCCTTGTTATAGAAACGATACGTATTTGCCTTATGTTCCTTCTTAGCATCTTGTGGAGCTTTAGCAGGTGCTTTCTTCTTCTTTAACTTGTTGGCCTTTACTTTAAGTCCTTTACCAGCTCCTAGACCTATGAGGTTAATTGAATGATTCCCTTGTTTCTTAAGTCTTGACTCCTCCCGAGTAAGCATACTGGACAATTCACTAACATTCTACTTATCCTTAATAGTGTTATTATTAATTTGAAAAGGTCCATACTCAGGAGGTAACGAGTTTAGTATAAACTGAACAAAGAAGGAGTCATCCACTTTCATCCCCAAGGTCTAAAGTCTAGCTGCAATGTTAGTCATCTCGATGATATGATTTTGCATACTACGCTACACATCAAACTTCATGGTCATGAGTTAAGTCATTAGTGTACCAGCGAGAGACTTATCTGCAGAACGAAAACGTTCTTACACAAACTTCAGGTATTCCCTGGCACTTTCTGTTTGTGGAATAGTACTCTTAATGTTGTTGGCAATACTCATTCGCATAAACATAAAGTCTCAGTCTGTTAGAGCGTTCCCATGCTTTATGGAAAGACTTCTCATCCACACTGCTCACATCAATAATGGCAGCGGACTTATCATTCAGTAGAGCCAAGTCAAGATCCATCACACCTAAGTGAAATTGGACTTGTTCATGCCATTCAGAGAAGTTCAATCCGTTGAACACGGTAACAAATGAAGCATGCGAATGAAGAGGAATAACTGCAAAATAGAAAATACATGCTCCCAAATCAATATGGATTCAGTAAAAATAATAAAAGCATATCGCAATTCTCCTTTGGGTAAATACTACGATATAATATCATAATTTAAATGTCATTTAGTCTTTAATAAGTTATTAAATATTTTTAACCAAACATATATGACATCTTTGGACAGACAATATATATTTGACTAAAGAATATTTAATTTACCTCATCATATTCACTATTCATAGAATAATTGATCCACCTTTGGGTAAATCCTTAAGTTCTAGCAATAATAAAAATTAATTTATCCATTTACTTTTTAATTATAGGTATTTTATTAATTTCATGGATAAACTAAAATTTTATGTATGCGTAATTTCATAAATAAACTAGTTTGGCCACTTTGGTGACTAACAAACTATATAAACATAAATGCGCACATAAAATGAACATAACAAAAAAATATTTATGCATGTAAATTTTTTAGACATTCTAGTTTGATTACTTTGGTGACTAGCAAACTATATAACTTTAAACATATACATTAATTGTTAGATAATATAATAAGGGAAATTTTCGTTCCTATACCATATAGGAAACTATATTACCAAATATGTTCATAGTTTGCATATTACCCGACATGCTAATAGTATTTCTACAAAATATAGACAATTTATTAAATAAGGAATCATTGTAGTTGTAGGCTTCCTTATTTAGGCGCTTATATTGGGGAATTAAATATTCTTCCAGATATTTTACAACGCAAATCACGCATTAAAAATTATCGGCTGTTTCATTTCAAAATTTAGCGACTCTGTTTTTGTGATACAGTATGTTTCATCATTTTTTCTGATTTCACAAATAAAAAACGACTAAATCTTCTACAATTCTTCTACAACAAATACAATTATGTCCAAAATCCCAATTATGCTACAACTGAATGGGAATTGGGATAGCTATGGGAGATTTAGAGAATTTTGAATTTGGATTTTCAAAAATCATTATTTGTTTGGATTGGGTGTTGTTGCAAATAATTAAAA
>MU678603.1:0-27704 GCA_026770625.1 Nicotiana glauca
CTGGGAGATAGGTTTGGGGTTGGTGTTGAGGTTGCACAAGTTTGGCAAGAACGATTACCGGACCCTGTCGTGGGCAAGGCTCAACAACACCTTTTCTATCAATGGCATGACTATCCCGAGCAACCTGTTCGTTCCATCTGAGCCAAAAATCCTTAAATCTTTCCTTGGGTTTTTTTTCCGTTTGAGATAGGGAGGGGCAATTTGGGACAATGTCTTTATTGTACTGAAAATGTTGCACAAAATCTTGAGCCATATCACCCAATGTAGGCCACTTGCCGACATCGTGACAACTAAGCCATTCTAAAGCTGCCCAGTCAAGCTTTTACTGAAGTATGCCATCAACAAGTCATCTTTCTCCCCAACACTTCTCGTTTCATTGCAATAGACCTTCAGGTGGGATACTAGATCTCCACACCCATCATACAAGTTAAATTTTGGCGCTTTGAACCCCGCGGGCAGGCGAACGTCAGGGGACGCAGACAATTCTTTGCAAGACATGTTACCATGGTCTCCCACTCCTTGCATGTTCTTTAAGGATTGTTCTACGCCTTTCAACTTCATGGATACTTCATCTCGCCTACTTTTCCTGTAACCTTTTCATTTCCAGCATGAAGCTCATCCCAAGGGTTCTTCCTGTATGAATCAAGAACCTTGTGGGTGACATTTGAGGCATCACAAGCTTTGAGTGGGTATTCATTGTTTGGTGTAGTGGATATGAAAGGAAAAATTGGCGGTGGAGTGGGTGGTGCCTTCCCAGTCATCCAAGATTGATACATGTCTGCCATGTGTTGTCTCGACATCTGCACCTCTTCAACCAACCCATCATCCCGTTCATCCACCTGTTGTCGGATACCAGTATTAACCAACTCAGTTCTACTGTTGTTTGCCATTGCCTTTTGTCCTTGTGTTGTAAAGAAGAGTTACCANTGTCATCCCGGCCTTTTTCTTATTTCCAATTGTAAACTTTCCCTTTCTTTGTTTTTCTTCTTTTTCTCTCTTTTTATTTTTCTTCCTCTCTTTTTCTTTCCTCTTGCCTTTCTTGATTTTTCTTTCCTTTCTTTCTTGTTTTCTGCTATTTTATTGACTTTTTGCCTTTTGTGGTTTTCCTCTTTTTCTTTTTCCTTTTCTTTTGGTTATGGTCGGATCCTATAGGGATTGACTATGTACCGTGCTCATGCCTGAATTAGATCAAATGTAATAAATGTAAAATAGAAACAAAATGTTTTTTTTTGGAATTTTAAATTTTACTAACAGTAAACATTTCAAATACAAGGACTCAAAACTGACCCATGAAGAGAACTAACAGACTCTAAATGATAAAATGAGCTACAAACTCCATCAACAACTATTCTATTGTAGACTGGCTCGAAATGAAAATACAGACTCAAATAACTGACATACTCTACTAAAAATACAGACTTTAATGATGTTCATGAATATATTAAAGCTCCTAGTGCCCGCGGGACATCGTTCGGTCTCGCCGCAGGCTTATGTGCAAGTTCCCCTTGAAGTCTGTCCAGGTCACTCATTATCTGTTTCACAAATATCATCACTGAGGCAAAGAAGGTAGTCTGAGTCATATTCTCGCACATTTGGCATTTTCTGGTGATGTGGTGAGCAATAGCTAGGATACTTTCTCTGATTATGCCTTTTTCCTGAAGCATCCACCCTATCTGTTCGGCCCTGGCCTCCAAAGTCTGCTGATTTCTCTCCTGAAGTTGTTGTAGATCCATTTCTAATTGTGCTAAAGCTGTATAGCAGTGTTCCCTTTCAACCTTGAACTCTTTTGCTTGTTTGCTCATTTTGTTTTCTGCGGTAATGACCCTTTTCCTTAATCTGGCGACCTCATTGTCATGTTCTTCTTTCAGCTGTTGAATCATGCGGGCTCGTTCCTCTGCGTTTTTAGTCAACTGTCTTCGAACCCCAGCTAGTTCCTTTTCTGCTTTGTTGAGGTCAAAACTGTAATCATTTACTTTTTGCCTTAAATTGTCTATAAGCTTTGCATCTTTGGCATTCCTAACAGGGTTTTCCGCTGCTATCTTCATTTTCTGGATTTGGGCTCGTAAGGCTTCATTTTCTTTGGCCAATTTCTTTTTCTCGCCCTCATCAGCCGCAACTTGCACACTGTTTTCAAACTTAAGATCTTGGACTTGTTTTTCCAGCTCGCTTATTTTTGCCCTGTACTCATTTTCTTTGGCTAACCAAGCCCACTGCTCTTGTGATGATTCAGCAAATTCCTGGAGGTGAGGCCTTTTGGCCGGCCTTCCGAATGTAACATCCCTTCTATACCAAGCCTGATAGTCGGGTGATACCTCTCCTTTAGCTCGATCCCGAACACAAGTATTTGCCGCCAAATATTGACATTCGCTCCAGACTTGGCGGACTTTCGCTTCAGGAAACTGGCCATCAGGGCCAATCTCGACCACTTGCAAACTAAGATCATCATCCTTGGGTACTATCTGGCATCTCCCAAGCTATCTCAACACCCGATACGGGGCGTAAGGCTGAATGCTTCTAAGACCCATTAGGAGGAAATGTGGCCGGGCTGCCGGCATATATACGATTTCGTCAACGGGCAACCATCCAAACGTCCACTCTATTTGGCTAGCAGTGAGGGATCGAAAATATGCTGTCCAACCCGTGAATCCTTCTGGCAAATTAACCCCTTTAATCCTTGTGGGAAACTCTTCTATGCATGTTTTCTCTGGAGACCCGTAGCTCAAGAACTGAGGACGATGAAACAGATGCTCGATCATCCACATTTGTAACAGTAGACTGCACCCCTCGAAGAAAGCTTCCCCGGCCTTGCAAGCTGTAAGAGCACGGAAGATGTCGGCTAATATCATAGGTGCAAAAGTACTTTTAGCTTGAGTAATTAATGTGCTGACGACCCCAGCTATTTTTATGTCAATGTTCCCGTCCTTCCTTGGAAATACAAGAAGCCCCAGAAAAACTACCATAAAAGCGAAACGTCGATGCTCCTCCCACTTTTGGCGATTTCCTTTGCTACATATCTTGCTTTCTGGGTTGTTAAACCCCCCGATATGGCCATAGCGATGATATATGAAATTTAGAGTACAAAAGCCATTTGCCAGATCTGTGTTATGGACGGTTCTGACTATCTTCAAAGAGTCTAGAAATCTGTGCACAGCTACAACTCTCGGGGCAACCAAGTACTTATGCCTTAAAGGGACCTCATCTTTTCCAATGTAGCCAGCTATTTCCTCTAATGTAGGGGTAAGCTCGAAGTCCGAAAAATGAAACACGTTATGTGCTGGGTCCCAACATGTAATCAATGCTCTGATAATATCTCCCCGAGGCACAATATCTAGCAAACCGGTAAGCCCTTTCAAATGTTTATTGACTTCATCTTGCCCTTCTTCGCCTAAATCGTTCCACCACAGACGTAACTCCAAAGGGATTTTATGCAAAAATGGTTCATTTTGAGTCGTGCTCATCCTGCACATTTATTAAGGCGATTTAATCACTTATTTATGACCTAGAAAAAGACACTATTTTTCAATTCTAATTTCCAAAAATATAAAGCCCAGTTTTGCCGATACGGCTTTTTAGCACTTCGAGGAGAAGATTTTAAGGCTGTGCCTGCTAACCGTTGGGAAATGACTTAAGGTGGTCGTTTTTGCACAAACAAGCTTCCGGCGCCCTTTTGGGGACATTCGGCTATTTTGGCAAAACGGTATCACCTAATTTATTTATGACAAAAATAAAAATTGACATTTTTTTGGCTATTTTTTTGCAAAAAGGGTGGTTGGACCCGTCAAGGGTTGCCTACGTATCTCATAAACGGTGAGAATTAAACCAGCGTAGTTTGGGTAAATTAACGAACTATTTTAAAAACAAGACTTTTTTTTTTCATTTTTATTTTTTGGCATTACAAAAGCAAATAACAAAACTTCTTTCAAAAGCAATACTCTTTTTTCATTTTCATTTTCAACAAACAAATAAACAACCTATTTTTCCCAAACTAAAATAAAGACTCTTTTTATTTTTCTTTTTCTGCGAACAACTTCCAAAAATAAAGACTTTTTAAATATTTTTCCTTTGCTTTTAGTAAAACAAACTATTAAAAACAAAACATTTCCATTTTTCATTTCATTTTTTTTTTCGAAATTTCGGCAGAGTTTCGACAGCATTTGGGCATTTGGTTTTTATAAAACTAAACAATTAATTCTTTACACTGCTATTTCTCTCTTTTTCTCAATTTCACAAAATTTTCGATGTTCAAAAGCCGGTCAGCATGCGGGCCCGAGACAAATAAATGCAACACGTAAAATGCATCATGGTTACCTGTCCTAGACAGACCCAACCCCTGTGTTGAGCCCCCTAAGTCATATGCACGTGATGCAAATAAACGCACCTACTAGGGATCCGGCATGAATTCAAGTTATTCTAGGTTCAAAACCTGGGTATGTGTTCTAGACTATGTACCCGAGCGGACAACTCGAGTTGAGGATGGGGCTACGTATCGGGAACCAAAAGGCCATCCGGCTTAGTAACTTGTCCGGCCTCTTTCTTATTTCAAGGTATTGACACTAACAGAATAGGGAGTCTCAACCAGTAAGCACATCCCCGGATGTGAGAAGAGAAGGGTTTCGGCACAGTTTATATACAGTTCAGATAATATCAAAGCAGTAAACATTTAGCACATTGAGCATGAAACATGTAGGAAAATAAGATATAACCAAATACAACAATTTATCTAAGCTCGAATTCTGAACCCTGAACAAAATGTTCTGGGTTCTTATTCCCCAGCAGAGTCGCCAGAGCTGTCACACCTCCTTTTTTACCTACACCCCGTGAAGGGTGTAAAGGAGTTTTTCCAATTAAAGGACAATCGGAACGGGATTTAGTTTATTAATTATTCATAGTCGCCACTTGGGAGATTAATGGTGTTCCAAGTCACCGGTTGAATCCCGAACCGAGGAAAAATATGACTCTGTTACAGTCTGCGAACCAGAAATCCGAGTAAGGAATTCTGTTAACCCGGGAGAAGGTGTTAGGCATTCCTGGGTTCCGTGGTTCTAGCACGGTCGCTTAACTGTTGCATTTGATTTTATATGATTTTAATACATGCTAGCTTATGTGCCTTTTATTCGTAAAACACTTTTTATCATTATTTTAAAAGAATTGCAACGTCGTAAAAACGCATTTCGAACCACGTCGCAATCAATGCACCCGTGGTTGTCAACGCACTTTGACTCCGTTGAGATTTGGGTTTGGGTCGCATCAATGCGCACCCGAGTTTAAGAAATGTAATTTAATTAAAGTCGCGCTTAAAGAGTCTAACGTATTAATTTTTTTTGGTAAGGCCGTAAAATTCGCTAAACGGCCCTCCCGAATTCTAAATATTTTGATATAGCAATTATTGAGGGCCCCGCATTTTGTATTTTTATTGGGCGAGGCTCATCTCATTTTTATTTTAAAGGGTAAGCCTAAGAACGACTATATTTTTTATTTTTGTTTTTTGTCTCTAAAAGAAAAGAAAAATCCTAATTAATTAATATTAAAGACCGGGCTTCAAGTTCAAGTCCGAGTCCAAACAAAAGGAAGAACCTTTTAGCTTGAACCCGCTACCTAACTCAAAACCCAAATTTAAATTATCAATTAAACCTTGAATCGAAATCTTTGAAAATAGGCCCAATTCGTCAGCCCATAGATGAGAGGAGCAGAGGCAGGTCTTTAGTTGGGAGATCGAATCCCCATGATTACAATTAGGCTCAGCCATATTTGGGCCCAAGATGTGGCCCAGGCTGAACATCCAGATCCAGGCGCGTGTTTTACATTCACGCTCAATTCACACATCTGATAGGCTAATGAAATTATCCTGAGATTGTAAATAGCCAATTAATGACACGGTAGGTGATTTAACGGAATGAACCAATCCCCCTTTGAAATTGCCCGGCGTACTCGACTTTATGCAACTGCCAGCATTCTAATTCCAATTTTAAATAAACCCAAACACTATGATACTTTTATTTGATTGGGTTACTATCACTAGATAGGAAATTAAGCCACACAATAGAGCAACCCTTACTAATCGCTATGGTGAAACAATCCAGTGACTTAATAAATTTTAACCAAACTAACAAGGCATTGATTATCGCAGTACAATAGTCCCCAAATAATTACAACTTGAACATGGAAATCACTACTAATCTAAACCATTCTGCTAACCTATCCTGAAATTAATTACAACTAGTATTCAAAACTCAAAAGCTCATATACGTAACAATTAACAATCCAACCAATAAAAAACAGTTTGAGTCCAGTTATGCATCCCAAACGTGATGACAATGTTCAAAAGCCAAATCATAAAAGTTATCTAAAGTGTAACTGGCTACTAAGATAGTAGTTCCACAGTAAGGCAAGCTTCATTTTTATTTCACTTTTTCAATAGGGGATACTACATTGGAGCAAATCCTGAGATGTGTACCTGGAATTGAAGTAAAATGAGAGGAAGAGAAATCAGCAGCAGAGCAATAACCAGCAGCAACGGAATTTTAGGCAACAAACACAGCCAGACTTGAGTCAATAACCCAGGAAATTGTGAGTAAAATAGACTGGAGAAATTGGGCCCAAAGCAGTCCCCAAATGACCCAAATAGACTTTAAATTCACCACAATAACACAACAATGACACTGATCGTCAAACAAACCAACTGAAATCGACCAGTAACTCTAGAATCCAACAACAATCAGCACTCGAAAATCCACTTGAACCTCTGAACTAAGTAATGAAAGCTTAATGCTAAACCAACTTGAATTCAAACTGAAACTCTAATAAAAAATTAACTATTTTTGATATTTTTGAATTTTGATTTGTTTTTGGTTTTTTTTTTTCGAATTGCAGACTTCTTCTTCAGATTGGATAGATAGACAGAGTCTTTTTAGGGGATTCTGATGGCTGAAGAGAAGCCCCCTCACAAGGCAAATGCTATGCCTATTTATAGGTGAACAAGCAAACCTTTTATTTCTTTTTAGTCCCTCCCTTTTTAGTTTTTACCCCCTTTATTTTTAACTTGTGTCACAAGCCACTATTCTAAGTTTAATTAAATCAGACTTGAGCCTTATTCTAGAAAAGTCTAGAAAATTCTACAATATTCTATCCTACTGTCAAAAGCCTAAAATACCCTTAAACCACCTGAAGTTACTAAAAAAAACCTGATGAATTCAACTCCCTTTTATCCCTTCTACCTTAATTACACAATCAAATTGGATTAAAGAAAAATCAAACCATTACACAAACAGAGAATATTAAACCAATTTGTCCAAAATTCAACAGACTTGAAACCAAAATTAACTAAAATCTAGATTTATCCAACCAAAACCAATAATGAAATGATATTAACTACAGCAATCAAAACAAATGCCAAGTATCTAAACTACCAAATTCAAGGTCATAAGTAACAGAAATCAAGGCCACAATGGAAAACATAATTGAATTGAATTAAACTCATTGATAAATACTACTTGGTAACCAAATGGGATGGTGATAATATTAAACCAAGAAAGAAAGGGCAACTTACTGATAAAGGCAAAATTCCGGCCAATTGACGTTTTCCAGAATCAGTCAGTTCCTAAGGTTGTTTAAGCTCTATTGGCGATCAACTCCTTACGAGGAAGGTCCGGGGACCCTTTGACATCATTTGCATGCGCTTTGGTCAATCCAGGGTTTTGGCCGGAGAAATTGAGATGGATATTCGAGCCGTTCCGGCCATATTCGAGCCAAGCGGCTATGGGATTTGTGTAGAGGAGGCCAAGGCGGTTCTATGGTGTAAAGTTGGTACCATTTGGCATAACATGCATCGTCGCCGGAAAATCTTCTGATGAAGATTCGAGGATTTCCGGTGAGGTTCGAGGAAAGCCAAAGGCGGGAATGGGAAGAAGATGATCTGGGGAATTCGTGGTGTGAATCTGAGACGGGTTGGTATAGGTATCGTTTCCTGCCGGTGAAGGCTCCGACGAGGTTCAGGGAGTTACGAGGAAGAAGCTTCTGGTTTTTTTTGGTTTAATTAATTCACACGACCATTTAATATTTAATCAAGAGCATCTGTGGATCATTGGATTGGGTTACCGGACGGACAGGATTAAAAACAAGAAACGACGTCATTTTAGTTTTAGAGACTGGATCGGGTTGGAGGAATATTTGGGCTGGGTATGGACGAATTTGATTTGGGCCAATGCAATTTTTGATTCACAAATCAGCCCAAAATTGGTCTTTTGCAAGACCAACTCTTTTAATTAAAAGCCTTTCTTTTTATTTCTTCTTATTTCCTTATTTTGTTTGTTTTTTTTTTTTGTATTTTTGTATCAATTTTCTGGTTTTTTATAAAGATGCAAAAATAAAAATAAAAACTAAACTAAACTAATTAATGCCTAAAATTATTTTAAAAACTATTTTGCGATAATTTCACAATTAAAATAATAAAAATGCTAAAGTGAACTATTTTTTGTCATTTTTCATATCTTATTTTAAAACAACTTAATCCCTAATTAATACTAAAATATGAAATTAAGTCCTAAGTGCAAATGCATATTTTTGTATTTTATATGAATTAACATGCACAAATAAAATACAACAATTATCAGAAAATGACACCAAAATGCACAAAAATTGTCAAAATAAAAAAAAATCGTTTAGTTTGGATTTTTTGGGAATAATTTGCTTAGGGCAAAAATCACGTGCTCACACCGAAAAAAGGTGGTATGACCGTGGTGAACAATGATAACAATGAACTAATTCATAGCCAGACAATTAACGGATGGAGGGTATGCATGGGCCACCGCAAGCTGAATAAGGTGACCCACAAGGATCACTTCCCATTGCCTTTCCTTGACCGTATGCTTGATCGTCTTGCTGAGAGTGCCTTCTATTGCTTCTTGGATGGATATTCTGGGTACGACCAAATCCTGATTGCCCCAGAGGATCAGGAGAAGACCATATTTACTTGTCCATATGGCACCTTTGCTTTTTCTTGGATGCCTTTCAGGTTGTGTAATGCCCCAGCGACATTCCAACGATGTATGATGGTCATTTTCACCGATATGGTGGAAGATAATTTGAAGGTGTTCATGGACGACTTTAATATGGTGGGTGATTCATTTGATGAATGTTTGAAAATTCTGGATAGAGTGTTGGCCCATTTTGAAGACACCAATCTTGTACTCAATTGGGAAAAATGCCACTTCATGGTTGAGGAGGGCATAGTGTTGGGTCATAAAATTTCAAAGCATGCTATATAAGTTGATAAGACCAAAATAGAGGTGATTTCAAGGCTTCATCCCCCAATTCTGTCAATGGGGTGTCGCGCCTTCTTTTTCTCGCGAAATCGGGTTTATGACATTTGGGAGGACAACTCGTTCCCTTTTGGGAATTGGATTTGAATCGAAGAGTCGCCACTTAATGATTAAGTGCATTAGGACACTAAGGAGAATTTTAATTTAAAAAATCAGAGATTGGGTAAGGGCTCGAAATTATCCTGAGGGGAAGGTGTTAGGCACCCCTCGAGATGCACTAGTGTGGTTCCTGGCCATACTATAATTGTGACTTTAAGTGCAAAAAACAAGTAGACAAGTACGAGTTTCACATATGAGGGGGTTTTCACATAATTGTTGCAAGTAATTGAAGTTAAACAAAAAGCTGAAATTTGAGAAAAAGCATTTTTTGAAATTCTGAAGGTAATAAAATAAACAAATAAAGGGAAGGGTGTCCTAGGTACATAAATAATATGGATCACCCCACACAACACTCGGTAACCGCTTATACACGTGGTGTTATCGCATGGTCATCATATCCATATCTACCCTTTCCCACCCCGTTAAGGTATTAAACGCGAAATGGTCTCGTTTTACTTATTGCATGCTATTACCCGCCCCAATCCTATCAGTCCCAGAGGCATTTGGTACTACTAATCCTAAAGGGAAGAGGTATGGGGTTTTATCGTTTTAAAAGGACAAAATTCTAAGGCGACAATAAAAAATACATATGACAAGTATGGGGAAAGCACATAAACAAATAAGGATCAAACAAGCCTCCTTAGATCAGAGAAAACATATAGTTTAACATGTCTTGCACGTACTGATTAGGGTCTAATTAAACTTAAAAGCTAAGGCATGCTAATTTATCACATATTTTCAGATAAAAAGTCGGAAGTAGACCTGCCCGCTGGTTGTAATTAATAAAGATTGGTGCAGTTTAACTTTCATCCTAAGGCTTGCCTAAGTGATAGACGAAAACCTATAGGCATGATATCTACATATTTCAGAAAATAAGAGTATGAACTGATTACAGATTGATTTAGGAAGAGGTTGCAAGTTTTAACAGAAGAAGTACGAATCCTGCAATTGATAGACATCGTTGTTACTTATAGGCGGACGAAACGTTTCAAACTTGATCATTAATTCCCATAAGCATGCTTTCTACGCGCTGTTAGTTTTAACCACTTGTGCAGACATAGTGAAGATGCAGAAATCCTATAACATGGTATCTAAATGCGATTGATTATTTAAGGACTATAAACACATTTTCCTAGTGACAGATGCATATGCAAGATTCAGAATGGCCTATGGACATGTTTCAGATTTTTTTAGTAATTACAGACATAGTACCATATGAGAGTGCAAAATTTCTTATAGGCATGGTATCTACATGAAAGATGCAAGAGTCTTATAGGCATGGTAACTATATGAAAATGCATAAGTCTTATGGGCCTGATAACTATATGAAATGCAAAAGTCTTATAGGCATGATAGCTAGATGAAAAGTGCAGGAATTAAAGATTCTTATAGGCAAGTTATCTACCTATATACATGCATGGTTACCCCTCCCATTTTCACTAGCCATCCTCAATAGTTATTACAAGATTATTACAACCCAGAATGGAATAAGAAACGTAAAATTACATCAGAAATTAAAAGTACAACCAAGGGGAGCCTAATTCAGGCTCCTTGTCTGAAACATGAGATGAACCAACTCCAGGAGATCAATGATACAAAGCCTTTATCTCATTTGGATGTGTCAGAGTTCCCTAAGAGCCTCATATAGACTTCGGGCAGTGCTCACACCCAAATGTGTAACCAGATTAAGGTATAGTGCAGTATAGAAAGGTCAGCCCTCAAGTGTCCAAGTTTAGAGGGAACTCAAGGTCCCAAGATAAGGCTCATAGGAGGGGGGGGGGGCAGAACTTAGAAGCTAAGAGTCAGTGTAAATGCAGAGAGAGGAATTATGAAAAGGGGAAAGGGGAAGTGGCAAAGGGGCAAAGACAGGCTAGTGGGCATACCTAGCAATGAGAAATGCTGGGACACCCCACAAGCTTGTTCAAATAGATTGTTTTGGGAGTTAGGATCCTCTAAGGGATCAAATCCAAACATGAACAATAACTTGCATATTGCCATGTACTGAACCACAACTCAAAGCACGTAGAGGGAAACATGGGTGCAGGGATTCACGAAAAGAAATAGGTAAAAAGGAAATTAACATGCTAGTTAAAAATCTAACTCCACATAGACAGTAAAGTAGACATGGATGTAAAGGCTATAAGTAAATACATTGGGATGATGTTGAAGCTAAAACTAGAACATATCTGTCTCAGAAACAAGTAAGAAGAAAGCAGTAGTCTTGTAAAGCCAAAGTGCAAACAGGCAGTCAAAATACTATGAGTTTATAAGAGAATTGTGAGATTGTAAGTGTGAAGTCAAAACGTGAGTTAATCGTCTGTAGTAGTGAAAAGGAGTCGTGCCCTTTATAGTGTAGAAAGCAGGCAGAAATAAGGCAATAACTAGTTTGAAAACGGATTGTCAATCAATTACACAAGATTTCCCCTTAATCAAGGGATCCAGATTTCAAACGAGTAAAACTAATTAAGGAAAGAAATCAACCAAACACTTTGCAAAGTAGTAAATTAGGGGCTAATACATAGAGGTTTATTTAAGGAAAAGGTCTTTTACATACGCGGTTGTACAACTTAAGGAAAGAGAATCAATTAGCAGCCAAGAAATCAGAAGTCCAAAGATTTGGTATGAATGAACCAATAGAGAAAAGTGGAAAAGGTTTTAACTTAAGGAAAATAAGTAACAATTAATTAGATCTATTAAAAGGAATTCTGAATCAACCACAAGCTGGAAAACCTTTTTAAAGAAAGATTCATCATATATAAAAGCATACAGACACGGTAAACATGAAAGAAACTTATCATGCCAACCACTAGTGCAGTAAGAAAGAGTCAAGGGTTCTAAAATAAAACCCTAGTTCAATCATAGGATCAAACCTCGGCAGAACCCCCAAATTCTAGGGTTTCCACATCGAATCAAATATAGAGACGAGGAGGCAAGTAGTCAAAACATGCTTAGAGATTTCTTTTTAGAAACTCACGAGAAAATATGCAAACACAGTAGAAGGTTCAAAGCAAACAGAGTGAAGAAACTAATTCAAAGCATAATGAGAGAACAATCATGATAGTAGAAGAAACAAGTTTTAGAAAAAAAAAATCCTTTCAGAAGAGACTTAAACAGGGTTCAGTATAAGAGAAAAAAGTAAACATTTAAGAACACAGTAGAAGATATAGTAGAAGAGGGTACTTTTTCAGAAGGAATATACCCAAGGTTCAGTAGAAGGCAAACAAAGAAACTTTAGAACTTGGTAGAAAATACAGTAGAAGAACACAAGAATACCAAAAAAGTATAGCAAAAGAACATATAGGAAAACACGGCAAGATAAACATACGAGAGCATGGTATAGAAACATAGTAGGAAAATAAAATGTAGAAAACATAGAAGAACATGTGTGGTAAAAAGAAACATATGAAAACAGTAGAAGACAAATACACACAAGGAAAAAGGGAAGAAAAGTCAAAGAAACATTTTAAGCATTTCAGAAAACCCTAAATCGAAAGAGAAGTGATTTTAAAAGTAATTTTGAAAGAAAAGTTGGGGAAATCGTTTGAAAAACTGAAGTAGAGCATGGATACACAACAGATCTAAGAAAAATCGGAGAAAACCTTGAATAATTAGGGTTTCACAAGAACCCTAAAATGAGAAAGGCTTTGAAAAGGTCCGATCTGAGTCGGAGAAGATCAGAATCAGGCTCAGAAGACCAGGATACGTCGGAGCAAAATCAGAGATGGTCGTAGAACCTTGGATCGGTGGAGATATGAATGAAAACTTTTGAGTTCAGACTTCGAACCTTCGAGTACCAAGTGTATAAGAGCAAAATGAGGCGAGTTTAAGACTCCCATGGCCGGAGAAGCCACAGTTTCCGGTGGGTTTTGAGGTGGGAGCGATTAGAGGCGGCTAGGGTTAAGGAATGTTCGAGAGAATCTGAGAGAGGAGAGGGGCTTCAAGGCGGCGTCTAAGGTGAAATGCATTAGGGTTAGGGGGTTTTGGGAGATTAAAAAAGGTAGAGGGAATCGTGGCCGTTGATCAAAATGATCACCGGCTTAGATCAAAAGGGGAGCCGGGCAGGTTGGATAAATGGGTCATAGGTTGGGTTAAATTGTAACTGGACCGGGTAATTTTAAATTTGAAATTGCATTATTGGGGTGGTTGATTGTGGCAAAAATTGAAATGAAATAGGGCTAAATTTTAAATAGCCACTTTTCCCTTTTTATTTTATAAAAATAGTAAAATATTTTAGAAAATAAATTAAAGGTGCTAAATTAATTAACAATATATAGACATTAAATTAAAAATGCTGGAATCAATTTTCTAATCATAGACGCTATTAAATCTTAAAATAGGCTAAAATTGCAATTAAGTACAATTTAGTATTAAAAATGCCAAAACAATTTATAAAAATGCGCAAAAACTACCTCAGCTATATATTGGTATAAATATAAGAATACAATAACTAAACCAACAAAAATGATAATCTTGGAAATAATTATTGATTTTATACTGTTAAAATAGGGTAATAAATTGGTTTAAAAATCTTTTAAAAATTAGAAAAAAAATAAAACACTTGTTCATGCTTTTATATATATATATATATATATTATTTCGAAATTATTTTACATATAAAAAATATACGGGAAAAATTGAGTATCAACAGCAGCCCCTCTTTACCCGGGAAGGATGAAAGAGTTGTCGGGTAAAGATATGATGGCCAATTTGACCGGGTGGAATAGTTTGAATAATTTGACCATGCTCTAGTTCCTGAGCTACATACATATCCCTGGTCTTACAGGAATCAGGCCATATGTAGTTCAGGATCCGTTGGCGGGATATGCCGATGGAGATCTTTCAAGAACGGACGCGATATTTAGGTTGGGATGGATGGTTAGAGTCTGATAGGGCTGCAGGAGCTAGAGCGGGATAGTACCTACTAAGACGGCCATTGCTAGCCGGTTTACCTGCAAACAAGCAATACAAGCGTATATCGTACAAAAATTTAAACGTGATGCAATTTCCCGTCGGACCACGAATACTGTCTTTGGATGGTTAGGATGACGTCCTCAGAACATGACATCCTGGGCCATGAAGCATATAATAAAGGATTCTCAGGCCATGAAATGATGCTCTCGGGCTATGAGAATGATGCCTCCGAACTATGATGCCTTTGAATAATGATATGCAAGAGATAAAAAGGGGTCCTCAGGCCATGGCATGGCGTTCTCGGGCTATGCAAATGGTGCCTCCGAACAATGATGCCTTTGGACAATTTGGCGATCTTTCAGCCCATGCAATGCAATAGGTGGCGATCTTTCAGCCCATGAAAGCGTAAATAAAGTGGCGATATTTCAGCTGGTGCAAGACATATATAAAGGTGACGATCTTTCAGCCGATGCATGAAATAAATAAAGGTGGCGATCTTTCAGCCAATGCATGAAATAAATAAAGGTGGCGATCTTTCAGCCAATGCAGGATATAAAGGTGGCAATCTTTCAACCGATGCAAGACATAAATAAAGGTGGCAATCTTTCAGCCATGCAAGGGTAAACAAGGTGGCAATCTTTCAGCCGATGCAAGTGTAAATAAAGGTGGCGATATTTCAACCATGCAGATGGAGGTAGAGCTTAACCTGAGAAGGCAGAATAGTAGCCTTATGCAATGCAGAGAGAATGTGGATGGAGGTAGAGTTTAACCTTGGAAGGCAGAATGGTAGCCTTATGCAATGCAGGAATGCTGATGGAGACAGAGCTTAGTCTCGAAAGGCAGAATGGTAGCCTTATGAAATGTAGGAAAAAAAGGTGAATAGTAATAAAATTTCTTAGCTGATAGCTGATTTCGATATTGTGGCGGCTGGGGGTATTGTATGTGGATGGCAATTGTGAACAGCTGTGACAGTTCTGAGAGTTGCATTCCTGAACAGTATGAGTGTATGATATATGGTTATGAGACTTGGGTGCCTGTATCCAAAGAAAAAATTGTGAGTTTTGTGAAGGGAGAAGGCTAGTTCATGCCCCCACTGACTTTGTTTTTCCTGTTCGGTTTTGGTCTGATGACACAGTATGTATCATTGGGGTAGCGTTGCTGAACAAAGCGATTTCGATGCATGAATTTGTAAAGATATGACATAAGTAAATATTTAAGAAATAGATTTTAGATGAACCGATGACTGTGACGTGGTTCAGGACATTGCAACCTCTCTTGCTTCGTAATTTTGAGGGTCCTCCGCAAAAATTTGCCCCAGTTTAATGGGTTGATAATTGTGACGGTTGCTTATGGTGATCGGCTAAAATTACTTCAAAATTTTGAGGGTGAGGGTCCTCCTCAAAATTCTGTCCCAGTTTCAAATTACGGGGGAAACAAAATTTTTATGAAATTGTGACCGAACCCATAAGGCTGCCTACGTATCCCCTCTTAAATGGGAATCAATTCAGACGTAGTTCAAATTATATCATATGAGGAAAGCATAAAGGTTACACATAGTATCTCTTGACTGTATCTGAATTGATTGGATTTGGCCAAACTTCTTCGTCCATTTCTGCAAGTATAAAGGCTCCTCCTGTTAGAACCTAGTGACCCATGTATGGACCTTGCCAATTGGGAGAGAGTTTCCCTTTGGCTTCATCTTTATGCGGGAAAATTTTCTTTAACACCAGCTGCTCCGGTGTGAACCGTCTTGGTTTGACTCTCTTGTTGAAGGCTCTGGACATTCTGCTTTGATAAATCTGATCGTGGCAAACTGCATTCATTCTTCTACCATCTAAAAGAGCCAGCTCCTTATAGAGACTTTTCCCCCATTCTGCATCATCGAGCTTAGCTTCTTGTATGATCCGTAAGGAAGGAATTTCTACTTCAGTGGGAATGACGACTTCCGTACCATATACCAGCATATAGGGGGTTGCCCTAGTTGATGTCCGGACTATGGTATGATACCCCAATAGAGCGAATAATAGCTTTTTGTACAATTTCTTATGTTTCTCTATCATCTTCCTTAGTATCTTCTTGATGTTCTTATTGGCGACTTCTACGACTCCATTCATCTGAGGCCGGTTGGCTGTGGAATTCTTGTGTCTGATCTTGAAGGTTTCACACATAGCTTTCATTTAGTCACTGTTGAGGTTGGAACTGTTATCCGTAATGATTGACTCTAGAATCTTGAATCGGCAAACAATGAGGTCGCGGACAAAATCTGCCATGACTTTCTTAGTCACTGCTTTGTAAGATGCTGCTTTGACCCATTTGGTGAAATAATTAATTGCCACTAGGATGAATCTGTGCCCGTTGAAAGCGGCAGGCTCGATTGGTCCAATAACATCCATTCCCCACGCGGCGAATGACCATGGTGAGCTTGTTGCATTAATATCATTTGGAGGTACCTTTATCATGTCTGCATATATCTGACAGCGGTGGTATTTTCGGACGTACTGGATGCAGTCTGTCTCCATTGTCATCCAAAAGTAACCAGCACATAGGATCTTCTTTGCTAAGACAAAACCGTTCATATGCGGACCACAGGTTCTGACATGTATTTCCTCTAGCAGTTTGGATGCTTCCCTTGCATCGACACACTTTAATAATCCCAGATCAGGAGTCCTTCTATATAGGATTCCTCCGCTGTGAAAGAAATTGTTGGACAATCTCCGAAGTGGGCGTTTCTGAGTAGGGTTTGCAAGTTCTGGGTATTCTCCTTTCGCCAAGTATTACTTGATATCATGAAACCAAGGCCTTCCGTCTGCTTCTTCTTCAACATGAGCACAATAAGCTGGCCGATCATAGATCTTTACCGGAATAGGATCAATGAAGTTCTTGTCTGGATGCTGTATCATGGATGATAGGGTGGCCAATGCATCGGTGAACTCATTCTGGATTCTTGGAACATGCTGGAACTTTGTCTTTGTGAACCTCTTTCTCAACTCCTGTATATGATGCAGATAGGGGAGTATCTTGGAGTTCTTGGTCGCCCATTCTCCTCGGACCTGATGTATAAGCAAGTCTGAATATCCAATCACTAGCAACTCTTGAATGTTCATGTCAATGGCCATCTTGAGCCCTAAGATGCTGGCTTCTTACTCAGCCATGTTGTTGGTGCACGGAAACCTGAGTTTGGCGGACACCGGATAATGCTGACCGGTTTCTAATACTAGGACTGCTCTTATGCCAAGTCCTTTGAAATTTGCTGCTCCGTCGAAAAACATTCTCCAACCATCATAGGAATCTGCAATGTCTTCTTCTATGAATGATACATCCTCGTCAGGAAAATACATCTTTAGGGGTTCATATTCTCCGTCCATGGGATTCTCGGCAAGATGATCTACCAATGCCTATCCATTGATTGCTTTCTAAGTTATGTAGACAATGTCGAATTCACTCAGCAAGATTTGCCACTTGGCCAGCTTGCCATTGGGCATGGATTCTGAAAGATGTACTTCAAAGGATCCATCCTGGATATGAGATATGTAGTATAGGCACAGAAGTAGTGCCTCAGCTTCTGGGCCACCCAAGTTAGAGCACAGCAGGTGCGTTCCAACAGAGAATACCGGGCCTCGTACGAGGTGAACTTCTCACTGAGATAATAAATGGCTTGCTCCTTCTTCCGTGTTTCATCATATTGCCCTAGGACGCAACCGAAGGCACCATCTAATATAGCGATATAGAGTAGCAAAGGTCTACCTGGCTCAGGCAGGACCAAGACTGGTGGTGTTGATAAGTATTCCTTTATTTTGTCGAAAGATTTCTGGCATTCATCGGTCCATTTGGTGGAAACATCCTTCTTCAACATTTTTAAGATCGCTTCACAAATAACCGTAGATTGGGCTATGAACCAGCTGATATAGTTAAGTCTCCCCAAGAAACTCATTACATCCTTCTTGTTCTTTCACGGTGGCAATTCTTGAATGGCTTTGATATTTGATGGATCCAATTCTATTCCATGATGACTCACAATAAACCCCAAGCAATTTTCCAGCTAGAACCCCGAATGCACACTTTGCGGGGTTCAGTTTCAGGTTGTACCTTCTCAATCTGTTGAAAACCTTCCTCAGATCTTCCATGTGATCAATGGCTTTCTTGGACTTGATGATGACATTGTCTACGTATACCTCGATCTCCTTGTGTATCATATCATGGAAAATGGTAGTCATGGCCCTCATGTAGGTGCCCCCCGCATTCTTTAACCCAAACGGCATCATTATGTAGCAGTACATTCCCCACGGCATAATGAAAGCCATTTTTTCAGCATCTTCTTCATCCATCCAGATCTGATGATACCCAGCAAAACAATTTACAAATGATTGCAACTCGTGCTTGGCGCAATTGTCAATCAAGATTGTATGTTTGGCAAGGGGAAGTCATCTTTTAGACTGGCCCGGTTGAGATCCTGGTAGTCGACACAGACTCTAACCTTCCCCTCCTTCTTTGACACTGGCACAATGTTGGCTAACCATGTTGGATACTCTACTACCCTAAGAACCTTAGCTTTGACCTTCTTAGTGACTTCTTCCTTGATTTTAAGACTCATGTCTGGCTAGAACTTTCTGAGCTTCTATTTTACTGGCGGACATGTTGGGTCGGTTGGCAGTTTGTGAGCCATAATAGATATACTCAGACCAGTCATATCATCGTACGACCATGCGAATATGTCCTCGTACTCCCTTAGAAATTCTGTATATTCTTTCTTTTCTAACGGTGATAAGTGAACACTGATCCGTATTTCTTTGACTTTTTTGTCATCTTCCAGGTTAACAATCTCAGTCTCGTCCAGGTTGGACTTAGGTCTGTTCTCAAAATTCTTAACTTCTTTAATGATTTCCTCTGGTATATCATCTTCTTCTGAATCTTTGTCCATTTGTTGCGTGTCTCATTGCATGTCACAGTCATTAGTTCATCAAGATAAGTAATAGTAATGCTGTATAAGTAAAGTAATGAGAGAAAATAATAAGAGTAAGATTTATAAAGAAAATTGAAATGTTTTGATAAATTTCATAACTTGTTTTTGAACATCGGAGCTCTTTCTTGCAGAAATTAAAAATGCGAAAGGAAAGTAAACTAGTAAAATAAAATAGCTCATGAGGCTTGTTCAACTTTGCCACCCAGAGGCTCGCTGGGGTCTGGTGGTTTTGATAGTCTAGTTATTGAGGCATGCTCCTCCGCTTACAGCCTGTATGGAAGGTCCTTCCTCCCCCTCCTCCTCGAAAATGACACAACAATCCATGTCCTCGGCCTCTAAGAACAAATTCCTTACTGCTGCCAGTGCTTCCTCTGGCCCATAGATCCATTCAGCTGGTTGGAAAGTTTGTTCCAAATGGGGTATCAACTGCGCTAATCGATAATAAGGACCACGCCATGGTGGCGACCAGTCGTTGAATTCTTTCCAGGTATACTCATATTCCAGTCCGAAGGTGGTGCCATACTTCTTTAGTTTGATGGGCTTAGAGATCCCTTGGAGGTTTTTGCCAAGTCCCTTGTCAGGTTCATACCCGGTCCAGTTTAATATGCTTTCAATTTTGTTGTCCCACCATTTGTCCTTATCAACGGCGTTGACTCGCCAATGTGGTGGTAAGTTTCTCCGCCTATCCTTCTTCTTCTTCCTCCAATTGCTGGAATGGTCGGGCGACTATATATGGAATTGCTATCGTCTCCATAAATGATCACCTCTTGGTGATTCCACTCAAACTTCACTTCCTGATGTAGTGTCGACGCTACGGCCCCAGCGACATGAATCCATGGTCGTCCCAACAACAGATTGTAAGATGTCGGTACGTCTTTCACTTGGAAATCAACATCAAACCAAGTAGGCCCCATTTGCAGACACAAGCTAATTTCCCCAATAGTAGACCTTTGAGAACCGTCGAAAGCTTTGACGTTGATGGGCCCATCCTTGATCTCATGCAGCCCTTTTCCCAATGTCCTGAGTGTTACCAACGGACAAATGTTGAGGCTGGATCCTCCATCAATAAGGATTCTGGTGATAAATAGTCTTCGCACTGCACGGTGATGTGTAATGCCTTGTTATGACTCAACCCCTCTGGCGGCAGCTCATCTTCGTGAAAAGTGATATTGTGACTTTCCAACACCTGCCCTACCATGTTAGCCATCTCTCCGTCGGTGATGTTACTAGGTACATATTCCTCAGTCAACACTCTTAACAAGGCATTCTTGTATGCATCGGAACTCTGTAGCAAAGCAAGGATAGAAATCTGTGCTGGTGTTTTGTTCAACTGATGAATGACTGAGTATTCTTTGTCCTGTATCTTCCTCCAGAGATCATAGGGCCCGGTTTCTGTGATGGTTGGCCTACCAAAGGCCTGCTTGCTTGATTCAGCCAAGTGGTCCGGAGTATAAACCCTACCAGTTCTTATCATGCCCTGAGCCGCAACTGCTTCCCCGAACTTGACCTTGCCTTTTCTTCTTGCCTCGGCTGTGTAGTCCCAAGGTATGGCTTTTGTGTGGAATGGTGTTATTGTCGACATTTCCACTAGGATTGGTGTGGCTATCTTTACTCCGAGTGGAGCATGCCCCTTAGGCAGTGAGACTGCAACTTCAAAGGGTGGAGGTGTGTTTGCTGGTGACATAAACTCAACCTCAATGGGTGCTGGCGTCTTTGTAGAGGATGGTTCTTCAAACTCGAGTGGCATGGAAATTTTACTTCGATGTACCCAGAATGCTAAATCTGGACCACAATCGGATTAAGGGTGACTACTGGCTTCTTTGGATTGTCGTCTTCTGTGATTAACCCGAATGATCTCGTGGGGTCCCAATCATCCTCTATCTCGATCATGTGAATGCCTCCACCCTTATGGTATGTCAGAGGATTATTGCGGACATTCGGATCAGGCTCATTTGCTACAATAATCTTGTTATCAATCAAAGTTTGAATCTTTTCCTTTAGAGAATGGCATTCATCAATGGTATGTCCCTTTATGCCGGAATGGTATGCATAGGATTTATTTGGGTTGACCCATTGAGAAGGGGTTTTTGGGGTTATGGCAGGGATAAGGGTGACATAACCAATAGCTTTGAGACTTTTGTACAACTAGTCAATTGGTTCAGCGATGACGGTATACTGTTTGGGAGGTCGCGGTCAAATTTTGGTCGAGGTCTAGGGAAGTTTTGATGTGGGGGAGGTGATTGATAGTGGGATGGCTGGGTGTTGTATGCTTGGTAAACATGTGCTGGTTGGGACTATTTGGGCGAAATGAGTTGATATGGTGGAGATGACTAATAAGTGGGTGGTGGGGTTTGGTTAGTAGGTGAGGGTGCTTGGTAATTTGGGGTAGGCTGATATGTGATTAGAGGTATTGGGTATGTTTGGTACTTGATAAGGGATTTGGTCCTCTGTACAACCATTACAGCACCTACGTCCCTTTTCTTGGACGTGCCACTAGATTGTAAAGCCTTATTGGTAGCCTGCAAGGCTTCAAAGTTCATAACCATACCACTCTTGATACCTTCCTCGATCCTTTCTCCTAGCTTGATGATGTCAGAAAACTTATGATTCTCGATCAGCATCAATCTTTCGTAGTATTGCGGGTCCTGAGCCCAAACAAAAAACTTGTTCATTTGTTCTTCCTCTAAAACAGGTCGAACCTTTGCAACTTCTGATCTCCAATGAGTGGCATACTCGCAGAATGTTTCTGTGGGCTTCTTCTTTAAATTCTAAATGTAGAACACATCCGGTGCATTTTCGGTGTTGTACCTGAATCTGCCCATGAAGACAGACGCCATACTCACCCAGTTCGACAACTTCTTCGGGTCTTGGCTAATGTACCAAGACAAAGCATCTCCTTTCAGGCTCCTCATGAAAAGTTTCATTCGAACCCTTTCGTCCTTCCCTACTCCGACCAGCTTGTCATAATATGTTCTCAAGTTGACCCTGGGATCCCCTGTACCATCAAACATTTTGAACTTGGGATGCTTGTACCCCTCGAGCAATTCGTTATCGGGATGTATGCATAGATCTTCATAGTTTAGCCCCTCGATTCCCTTACTACCTTCAACGCCCTGGATTTGGCTAGTCAGTTTCTTGAGTTCTTCTGCCAGATTCTTGATGAGTGAGTCTTTATCCTCCGACTCGGGTGTGTTTGAAATGGGTTGAGTAGAGTTTGGCATAGTTTCCACATAGATGGGGTGTTATGATGAGTATGGAAATGGTCATTCGTGGAGTTCAAAGGTTTCGGGATGAGTAGTGGAGTATTGTTGGAAGTGTGGCAAGTATTGCAGTGGTGGAGAGGAGTGGGATGGTTTTGTGGTTTCGGGATGTTTTGTGGAGGTGTGGGTTTCTAAGTGCTTGGAGAATTGACATCTGGGGTGGTGATGGAAAATGACAAGCTTGCCAAGTTCTGGACCTGATCAAGTTCCTCCTGAAATTTCAACAGTTTCTGCTCGATTTGGGACGCACTTTCTTTAGAGACATAAGTACCCTGAGTGATTTCTACCCGTTCATCCGAGTTTTCCCTTTTGATGTTGCTCAAATCTTCCATCTTTCCCTTTTTCATGTTTTTTACGGGACTAGGAGGAGGAGTGGGTGGAGGGCCCTTGGATCTTGTGGAATATGATGACGATTCCAGAGTGCACGAACTAACCTTTGGGGAGGGGAATAAACAAAAAGCAAAAACAAAAAGGTAACAAGTTAGTGAGGATGATAAGAAAAGATGTTGCGATATTTAACCACATAATGCGAGAATATAAATCTTGTCCTAATTTGGGGAACCTATTTGTGCCCGAGGGAAGCTTAGCAACAATTGATTTGGAAAACGTATAATGCTAAATGCCTCATTTTATTGATAAAAATAAGAAGAATCCCAAAACGACACTAGATAACAGGAAATAAAATTTCACTAATGGCCATTGGCCTTATTACATTTCTTAAAGCAAAAGAATCCTATCTATTTGGTCCCAGAAGGACCTTCCCCAGACTCGGCATCTTTGGCTCCATCGAACAGGTTCACCAGCTCACGAAGTCCTAGCAGCAAGTTGGCTCTAGCCAGGTGTCCACCTTCGTTTCCTTCAGCATTCTGGCAATCCTCGATCCTCTTGATGAATTTCCTTTCCAGCTCCACTAAACCCCGCTCTAAGTACCCCAGTCGCTTGTTGGCGCTGACAGCCATGTCTTTCCATTCTTCAATCAGCTTTTGGCCGGTTTCTTGAATTTCACTGTGCTCACTTTCTCATTCCCAAATCCTTTTGCGCAGTTGGTTGTACTTGACCTGCGCTTCAGCCTTTTCATCGATGATCCTGTGACCTCGAACAAATCTTGGTTGACCCAGACTATTATGATTATCTTCTAACCAGCTTGGATATTATGGAGTATAACCAGCATGGTACCTGTCTGGCTTAATAGTGACCCTTCCCATGACGATTTTGCAGTGCCACATGTGCTGAGCTTGGCACTTGTAAAGGCTATCATCATCCTGAAATTCGGCCCGGTAGTGACTCATCCTTTCGACCCTTGGTATAACCTGCTTCCTTCCAGCTTGTCTCATAACCCGAAGAGGGACATAAGGGTAAGTTCCTCTCAAACCGATAAGTATCAGAAATGGTGCATCCCGGGATCGGGCAATGAACTCTTCAGTAGGGAACTATTCGAACATCCATTGTACTTGGTCCTCTTTCAGATTTTCAAACAGTTCTACCCATCCTTTGGCATCTTCCGGCCGAGCAAACATGTTGGGCATGTAGTTCATCCTCTTTGGATGATTGAAGGCTATATGATCATCCCAGTCCCTAATCTCCTGTTGGTACTCACCCTTTTGGAGGTGATCCATGAGCCAGAGTTGGAGTAGCAAGTTGCAACCCTCAAAGCGTTTGGCTCTTTGTTGACACTTCTCCAAGGCTCAGTATATCTCTGCAATAATCACGGGTACTATGCTAAATGGCTGCTGCCAATTCCCTCCATTAACGTTTTGGTGACCATGGCTAGCCTGCTATGGATCCTAGCCTTCTTCATTAGAAATACTATCATCCCCAAGAAGTAGAAAATAAATACAAAGACCCTTCGGTGGATATGCCCCAATGATGTGAGGACGAACTCATTAGGATAAGTACAGTAAGATTTGCTGTGACCATACCTCTCGTACAAATAATCAAAGGGAATATACGACTCCTTCAGTCAAGTTAAGTCTGGATTCTTCTTTAGACCCATCATCTTTAGGAAACCTCTACCCTTGCGATTTTCTGGCATTAACAGACCTAGAGTTTCCCATGGCATATCCGCCAGTAATCCTATTTCTTCTAGCAAAGGTGCCATTTCAATGTCCCCAAAGCGAAACACAGACCTATTGTAATCCCAAAAGAGAGTAGCAGCTTCTATGATCTTGTTGTTGGGTTGGATTTCCAGAAGCGAAGGTAAACTTCCTAAGTATTTCCAGATAAGGGTCTGATCACTGGAATGAAGATCTTCCCACCAGCTTAACAAATTTGGGTGGATGTTCGTTACCATGCCGAATCTGGGGACTTCGTGCCTCATTTTCTACAAGACAAAAGTGTTAGGCCCTTAACCCCACCAGACTCGACTATTAAATATCAATAATTGGCATAAAAAGCATTTAGTTCTCAAAATAAATGCACAAAACATGGTAGTGTCCGTTTGGGTTTCAAGGAAACCCTGTGGACTTGGACAAGGCTATCTTAAAGAGTCATTATGCGGACAACATAACTAACTCGTCTAGGTTTGACAGTGATGCATGCACCTTTAAACAGAGTAAAGTTTCTATGGAGTATTAGACTGGTACCCCTGAGCGGACAACTCAAGAGGGAAAGGCACGGAACCTTCGACTACACCGTTGATCGACTGGTTTTACCGCAAATATGCCTTTGCCGGATTTAGGGGTGATAATATCAGAAGAGTGCAACCACTCATTATAAGCGTTGCTATGGTATTTTGTTTGGCATGAGTGGAATATGATGTTGAATATGGAGTTACAATACTCAAGAAGTTGTCACACAATTGCACGTTCATAAAGTAATAAATTACAATAGTTTCTCATAATTTACAACAGTATTGAAGGAAAGCATTAAGAGAAATAAAGGAAAGAAACAAAGAGCAAGTCAGTTTCATAGTAGAAGAATGAATAAATATTTAAAGGCTTTAAATAAGACATATAAAGGAGCATAAAGACAAATAGCATGAAATGGTAAAAGACTATAAAAAATCCCCAGCAGAGTCGCCAAGCTGTCGCGCCCCTTTTTTCTTGCGAAATCGGGTTTATGACATTTGGGAGGATAACTCGTTTCCTTTTGGGAATTGGGTTTGAATTGAAGAGTTACCACCTAATGATTAAGTTCATTAGGACACTAAGAAGAATTTTAATTTAGAAAACCAGAGATTGGGTAAGGGCTCGAAATTATCCCGAGGGGAAGGTGTTAGGTGTGAGCACATGATTTTTGCCCTATAAGAGAAATACTCCCAAAGATTCAAAATAAAACAATTTTAGTTTGCTTATAATTGTTGTGAATTTTGTGTTATTTTTCTTGTATTATTTGTATTTATCTGTTCATATTTATTTGTTTAAATAAATAAAAATATAAAAATATGTTGCATTTGTATATAAAATTCAAGTTTTAATTATGAATAATTAAGTTTGTTTTACAAAAATATAAAAACAAAAAAATATGTATTTTTGAATTTTTAGCATTTAATGTCCAAATTGTGCGATTTTTATTTTAATTGACGTTTAATTTTGTGTGATAATTATTATTAGGAGTTAATTAGTATTTTTAAGATAATTTTGGTTTTTATAATTTAATCTTAGCATTTTTTTTAATTCGTAAAAAAAAAAAAAATTTAAAAAAAATAGAGAAGACAAATTCGGAATTGGGCCTCTTCCTAAATTCTAAATCTAGGCCCAAACCTATTCTACCCAACCCAAAACCCCATAACCCAAACCCATGACCCATGACCCATGACCCATCTCCTATTCTTACTATTCAAGACACATAACCCTAAACCTAAAACACAAAACAAAACATATAAGCCTCCATCTTATTCTCTTACTCTCTCTTCTTCTTCTCCAAGCTTCATAGCCATGGCTGCCCTCTCTTCATCTTCTTCGAACCACGCCGGCCAGACCATCTCCCTCACCGCCGGACCACTTACCACTGTCCAGCCCCTTCCCCGTCACCTTCTAGCCCTATACCACCACCGGAAACTTCAACCAAACCCTAACCATGCCTTATCGCCAGCACGCCTGGCAGTGCTGCTCGTCAACCACCACTGCCAACGAACCAGGCGTCGACAACCACACCTCCACAACCAGCGAACGACCCCCTTGAACCAACCCGTCTCCGTCCAGTTTTCCTCCATTCGAACGTCGAACAGAAGCAACCCAGCAGCCCGTCCTTCTCCTTTCCGTCGCCGGACAGCCCAGTTCCGACGTCCAAACCTCCTTCCCCATGATCCCACGTGTATATATATATATATATATACACAATATATACTGGCAGATATATTACATATATATATATATATATATATATATATATATATATATATATATATATATATATATATATATATATGTGTGTGTGTGTGTGTGTATGTATATATGTGTATATATATATATATATTCTAGGGTATATATGTATATATGTATATCTTATGTATATATTATGTATATATATGTATATACGGGTATATTATATGTATATTCCAGGCAGATTTATATCTATATGTATATATGTATATTTTCGGATCTAAAATAGTATACATTTGATTATTTTCTTATTTGATTGTTTATCATGTTCTTGATTATTTCTTCATTTTTGTGCTTTAATCATTTGTTTTGTTTAAGTTTTAATATAGAAATGTTTTAGTTAATCACTTGAATCTTTTATCTTGATTATAATGTTGTTAGATTTAATTTGAAGTTCAATTAATTATTGAGTTTTAGTAATTTGAATCTGTTTATTATTGTCTTAAAATTTAGATTTAATGTTTTGTTTGATCTTGTTAAGTTGAATCTGAATTTAGTAATTAAAATCTATTTGTTTGTTATAATTTTTGTTATTGTTGAATCTGAAAATATATTTGTTGCGTTGTACTACTGCTGTGTTGATCAATTCTGTTTCTTCTTTTTCTTTTTCAATACCAGGTAAACTTTCAAATCAATACTAATGTAGTTGTGAGATTTAAAAGTGAAATGAGACAATAGAATGATTAATGAATTAAGTGATATATTTGTAGTTTTAATAAATATGTGAAGTATTTACAATAGTCTAGTTTCATGACTCCATAAGAAATTCATGGTGTAATTTTATGTTTAACTGAAATTCTGTTTTACTTAAAATCACAATCAGTAGTCATCAATT
>MU678603.1:29128-49768 GCA_026770625.1 Nicotiana glauca
CGATTCGGGATTCAACCGGTGACTTGGGATACCATAAATCTCCCAAGTGGCGACTCTGAATTAAATAAAATAAATCCCGTTTCGATTGTCCTTTAATTGGAAAAACTCCCTCGCGCCCTCGCGGGTAGCGCAAAAAGGAGGTGTGACATTAGGCATCCCTCGAGATCTACTGGTGTGGTTTCCGACCATACTATAATTGTGACTTTAAGTGCAAACAACAAGTAGACAAGTACGAGTTTCACATATGAGGGGGTTTTCACATAATTGTTACAAGTAATTGAAGTTAAAGCAAAAGCTAAAATTTGAGAAACAGCATTTTTTGAAATTCTGAAGATAATAAAATAAACAAGGGAAGGGGGTCCTAGGTTTATAAATAATATGGATTACCCCACACAACACCTGGTAATCGCTTATACACGTGGTGTTATCGAGTGGTGATCATATCCATATCTACCCTTTCCCACCCCATTAAGGTATTTCATGCGGAATGGTCTCATTTTACTTATTACATGCTATTACCCGCCCTAATCCTATCAGTCCTGGAGGCATTTGGGACTACTAATCCTAAAGGGAAGAGGTATGGGGTTTTATTATTTTAAAAGGATAAGATTCTAAGGCGACAATCAAAAACACATATGACAAGTATGGGGGAAAGCACATAAACAAATAAGGCTCAAACAGGCCTCCTTAGATCAGAGAAAGCATATAGTTTAACATGTCTTGCACGTACTGATTAGGGTCTAATTAAACTTAAAAGCGAAGGCATGCTGATTTCTCACATATTTTCAGATAAAAAGTTGGACGTATACCTGCCCGTTGGTTGTAATTAATAAATACTGGTGTAGTTTAACTTTCATACTAAGGCTTGCCTAAGTGATAGACGAAAACCTATAGGTATGATATCTACAGATTTCAGAAAATAAGAGTATGAACTGATTACAGATTGATTTAGGAAGAGGTTGCCAGTTTTAATTGAAGAAGTACGAATTCTGCAATTGATAGACATTGTTGTTACTTATAGGCGGACGAAATATTTCAAACTTGATCATTAATTCCCATAGGCATGCTTTCTACGGCTGTTAGTTTTAAACACTTGTGTAGACATAGTGAAGATGCAGAAATCCTATAACATGGTATCTAAATGTGATTGATTATTTAAGGCCTATAAATACATTTGCCTAGTGACTGATGCATATGCAAGATTCAGAATGGCCTATGGACATGTTTTCTTAATGCATGTGCAAGATTCAGATTTTTTAGTAATTACAGACATAGTATCATACGAGAGTGTAGAATTTCTTATAGGCATGGTTTCTACATGAAATATGCAAGAGTCTTATAGGCATGGTAACTAAATGAAAATGCATAAGTCTTATAGGCATGATAACTATATGAAATGCATAAGTCTGATAGGCATGATAACTGTATGAAATGTAGAAATTCTTATAGGCATGGTAGCTAGATGAAAAGTGCAGGAATTAAAGATTCCTATAGGCAAGTTATCTACCCATATACATGCATGGTTACCCCTCCCCTTTTCACTAGCCATCGTCAATGGCTATTACAAGATTATTACAGCCCATAATGGAATAAGAAAAGCAAAATTACATCAGAAATTAAAAGTACAACCAAGGGGAGCCTAATTCAAGCTCCTTATCTGAAACATGAGATGAACCAACTCCAGGAGATCAATGATCCAAAGACTTTCTCTCATTTGTATGTGTCATAGTTCCCTAAGAGCCTCATATGGACTCCGGGCAGTGCTCACACCCAAATGTGTAACTAGATTATGGTATAGTGCAGTGTCCAAGTTCAGAGGGAACTCAAGGTCCCAAGACAAGGCTCACAGGAGGGGGGGGGGGGGCAGAACTTAGAATCTAAGAGTGAGTATAAGTGCAGAGAGAGGAATTCTAAAAAGGGTAAAGGGGAAGTGGCAAAGGGGCAAGGACATGCTATTGGGTATACATAGCAATGGGAAATGCTGGCACACCCCACAAGCCTGTTAAAACACATTATTTTGGGAGTTAGGATCCCCTAAGAGATTAAGTCCAAACATGGGTGCAGGGATTCACAAACAGAAATAGGTAAAAAGGAAATAAACATGCTAGTTAAACATTTAACTCCTCATAGACACTAAAGTAGACATGGTTGTAAAGGCTGTAAGTAAACACATTGGGATGATGCTGAAGATAAAACTAGAACATACCAGTCTCAAGGAAACAAGTAAGAAGAAAGTAGTAGTCTTGTAAAGCCAAAGTGCAAACATGCAGTCAGAATACTATGAGTTTAGAAGAAAATTGTGAGATTGTAAGTGTGAAGTCGAATCATGAGTTAATCGTCTATAGTAGGAGTCGTGCCTTTTATATTGTAGAAAGTAAGCAGAAATAAGGCAAGAACTAGTTTGAAAACTGATTGTCAATTATTACGCAAGATTTCCCCTTAATCAAGGGATCCAAATTTCAAACGAGTAAAACTAATTAAGGAAAGAAATCAACCAAACACTTTGCAAAGTAGTAAATTAGGGTCAAATACATAGAGGTTTATTTAGGGACAAGGTCTTTAACATACGTGGTTGTACAAATTAAGGAAAGAGAATCAATTAACAGCCAAGAAATCAGAAGTCAAGATTCGCTATGAATGAACCAAGCCAGAAAGGTGGAAAAGGTTTTACCTTAAGAAAAATCAGTAACAATCAATTAGACTATTAAAAGGAATTCTAAAATCAATCACAAGCTGGAAAACCTTTTTGAAGAAAGATTCATCACATATAAAAGCATATAGACACGTTAAACATGAAAGAAACTTATCATGCCAACCAGTAGAAAAGTCTAGTGTAGAAGAATTTAAAAAGTTCAGAATTGTATGCAAACAAAGAAGTCCAAACTTAGTTCAGAGACTGAGAGCTTAGTATGAAAGAGTCAAGGTTTCTAAAATAAAACCCTACTTCAATCATAGGATCAAACCTCGGCAGAACACCCAAATTCTAGGGTTTCCACCTCGAATCAAATATAGAGACGAGGAGGCAAGTAGTCAAAACAGGCTTAGAGATTTCTTTTCAGAAACTCACGAGAAAATATGCAAACACAGCAGAAGGTTCAAAGCAAATAGAGTGAAGAAACTAATTCGAAGCATAATGAGAGAACAGTCATGATAGTAGAAGAAACGGGTTTTAGAAAAAAAAAAGTCCTTTCAGAAGAGACTTAAACAGGGTTCAGTAGAAAAGAAAATAGTAAACATTTAAGAACACAGTAGAAGATATAGTAGAAGAGGGTAATTTTTCAGAAGGAATTTAACCAAGGTTCAGTACAAGGCAAACAAAGAAACTTAAGAACTTGATAGAAAATACAGTAGAAGAGCACAAGAACACCGAAAAAAGTATAGCAAAAGAACACATAGGAAAACGAAATGTAGAAAACACAGAAGAACATGTGTGGTAAAAGAAAACATATGAAAACAGTAGAAGACAAATACACATAAAGAAAAGGGGAAGAAAAGTCAGAGAAACATTTTAAGCATTTCAGAAAACCCTAAATCGAAATAAAAGAGATTTTAAAAGAAATTTTGAAGATAAAGTTGGGGAAATCGTTTGAAAAACTCAAGTAGAGCATGGATACACAATAGATCTAAGAAAAATTGGAGAAAACCTCGAATAATTAGGGTTTCAGAAGAACCCTAAAATGATAAAGTCTTTGAAAAGGTTCGATCTGAGTCGGAGAAGATCAGAATTAGGCTCAAAAGACCAGGATACGCCGAAGCAAAACCAGAGATGGCCGTAGAACCTTGGATTGGTGGATATCTGAATGAACACCTTCGAGGTCAGACCTTAAACCTTTGAGTACCAAGTGTATAAGAGCAAAAGGAGGCGAGTTTAAGACTCCCATGGTCGGAGAAGCCATGGTTTCCGATGGGTTTCGAGGTGGGAGAGATTAGAGGCGGCTAGGGTTAAGGAAGGTTCGAGAGAATCTTAGAGAGGAGAGAGGTTTCAAGGCGGCATCTCAGGTGAAATGGATTAGGGTTAGGGGGTTTTAGGATATTAAAAAAGGTAAGGGGGAATCGTGGTCGTTGATCAAAATGTTCAACGGTCTGGATTAAAAGAGGAGCCGGGTGGGTTGGATAAATGGCTCAGGGGTCATGTTAAATTGTAACTAGATCGGGTAATTTTAAATTTGAAATTTGATTACTGGGATGGTCGATTTTGGCCAAAATTGAAATGAAATAGGGCTAAATTTTAAATAGCGACTTTTCCCTTTTTATTTTAAAAAAATAGTAAAATGATTTCAAAACATAAATTAAAGGTGCTAAATTAATTAACAATATATAGACATTAAATTAAAAATGCTGGAATCAATTTTCTAATCATAGACGCTATTAAATCTTAAAATAGGCTAAAATTGCAATTAAGTGCAATTTAGTTTAAAAATTCCAAATCAATTTATAAAAATGTGCAAAACCCACCTAAGCTATATATTGGTATAGATATGAGAATACAATAACTGAACCAACAAAAATGATAATTTTGGAAATAATTATTGATTTTATACTGTTAAAACAGGGTAATAAGTTGGTTTAAAAATCTTTTAAAAATTGAAAAAATAATAAAACAATTGGACATGCTTATATATATATATATATTTATTTTTTTGAAAGTATTTTGCATATAAAAAATATACGAGAAAAAATTGGGTATCAACAGGGGGTTAGGAGTTTTCTTGGGCACGCGGGGTTCTACCGGAGATTTATAAAATATTTTTCGAAGGTAGTAAACTCTTTGTGCAAGCTACTAGAAAAAGGATGCCAAGTTTGTGTTCGATGAGGGATGTATGCAAGCATTTGAACTTCTCAAGCTTAAGTTGACCACCACCCCTATCATTACCGCACCAAACTGGAGTTTGCCTTTCAAGCTCATGTGTGACGCGAGTGATGTTACGGTTGGGCAGTTTTGGTAACAAAAAGTTAACAAAATATTTCATGCGGTGTACTACGCGAGAAAGACCATGAATGAGGCTCAAAGGAACTGCGACGGTAACTGAGAAAGAGTTATTGGCCATAGTGTTTTCAATGGAAAAGTTTCGGTCGTATCTTATGGGGTCCAAGGTCATAGTGCACACCGATCATGCAACCCTTAGGTACTTGATGACAAAGAAAGACTCCAAGGCTAGGCTGATGCGATGGTCTTGTTACTTCAAGTGTTTGATTTAGAAATTGTGGACCGAAAGGGTAGTAAAAACCAAGTGGTGGACCACTTGTTCCACTTGTAGGAGGAAGGAAGTACATGTGATGGACTAGAGATCAATGATGCATTTCCCGATGAGCAGCTACTTTCTGTGTCAATGAGTGATATGTCGTGGTTGGCGGATGTTGTTAATTACCTTGTGACTGGCATCATCCCGTGTGAGCTCTCTTCTAACCAAAGGAAGAAGCTCAAACGGGATAGTTTGGATTTCTATTGGGATGAGCCGTATTTGTTCAAGATTTGCACAGATGGTGTGATCCGAAGGTGTGTCCCGAAGAAAGAGCAATTGAGTATCTTGAAGGCTTGTCATTCCTCTCCCTATGGAGGCCATCATGGTGGGGCGACGACTGCTTCCAAAGTTCTTAGTTATGTGTATTATTGGCCAACTTTGTACAAAGATGCAATTAATCTTATGAAGAGTTGTGGATGTCAAAGAGCAGGTGGAATTTTGAATAAAGCTGAGATTCCTCTCAATACCATTCTTGAGGTTGATATCTTTGATGTATGGGGAATTGATTTTATGGGCCCATTCGTTAGCTCGTGTGGGAACACCTACATTCTAGTGGCGATTGACTACGTTTCAAAATGGGTCGTGGTCGTGGCTTTGCCCAACAATGAAGCTAGGAGCGCTGTTGCGTTTCTCAAAAAGAGCAATTTTGCAAGGTTAGGTACTCCTTGTGCAATCATAAGTGATGGGGGGTCCCATTTTTGCAATATAGCTTTTGACACCTTACTTGTAAAGTATGGTGTCAACCACAAAGTGTCTACTCCCTATCATCCTCAGGCGAGTGGCCAAGTTGAAGTCTCAAACAGGGAGATCAAGAATATTCTGTCTAAAACGGTCAATGAAAATAGGACCGATTGGTCTAAGAAGTTAGATGATGCTCTATGGGCGTATAGGACTGCTTATAAAACTCCGATTGGTATGCCTCTATATTGGTTGGTGTTCGGGAAAGCTTAACATTTACTGGTTGAGTTAGAGCACAAGGACATATCGGCCTTGAGGAAGTTGAACCTTGATTGGGATGTAGCTGCTAATCTTCGGGTGGAGCAACTCAATGAACTTGACGAATTTAGATTCCATGCCTACTCTAGTTTGTCCCTGTATAAGGATAAAATGAAATACCTTTACGACAAATATACTTGGGGCAAGGAGTTCAAGGTGGGAGATTTGGTTCTCTTATTCAACTCTTGGCTACGGTTGTTCCCGGGAAAGCTCAAGTCAAAATGGAGCGGACCGTTGAAGTAGTGTGTGTGACCCCATTTGGTGTTCTTGATTTAAAGAATAAAAGTGGGGAAGTTTTTAGACTGAATGGGAATAGGGTCAAGCATTAATTGGAAAAAATTGATGAGAGCCACGTGGTGGGACTTCTTCATCTCAAATGATTTGATGGTAACCTGCATCGTGCCGCGGCGTTAAATCAGGCGCTTCTTGGGATGAAACCCATGTATTTTTCTTCTTGTTTTTCTTTGTTTTTCATTGTAGGATAGGATTTATTTTTGGACTGACTGATTGTGAGATGTTACAGGCTTGTGTTGATGTAGTGCACGACATAGTAGAAAAAGTGTTGAGGTCTCAGAAGTTTTTAATGCGGCCGCACTACATTTAGTGCAGACCGCACTGGTGAATGTTGAAATTACCAGCTCTCTGAAGTTTGCCACCGCAGCCGCATTACATTTTGTGCGGTCCGCGGTGGACCACTACGGCTGCATTCTATTTTGTGCGGACCGCAGTTGTTGCCTTCTCAAACTTTGAAAAATGTGGTGTGGTGCGGACCGCAGTCCATTTTGTGCTGTCCGCATTGGGTTGAAAATGGTGAAACAAAGTGGCAAGGGATCTAAACAACCAGGTAGAGGAGAATCCTCCCGGGAAGGAAAACGGAAAATGATAAGGCTGACTCCTCAAGCCTAGCAAAATATAAAAAACACAAGGAAGCTGATTAAAGCTGCTGATAGAGCCATTGACATGTCTAGGAGTGAGTACGAGCCCTCCCGGGAGATATCTTATATCTTTAGACTCCGTGCCAGAGTACATCTTTGACTGGCCAGAGAGGAACAGAATAAGAGACACTGTTCCACCTTTCCCTACTGCCCAGCTTCATTGAATGTCTCTTCTGGGTCGTCTGAGGGCTCAGCTGCAGGTAGTGGGGATGAATACTCCACCTCTCCCATAGCTTCATTATCCATAGAGGGTGCAGTAGGAGACGATGAGGACGAATGAGAAGAAATGGTAGTAAGAGAAGTCGGAGAAGGGGGTGAGCCTCAGGTGGGAGGTGTTGCTAGAATAAGGAAATCTGAGGTGTGGCAAGACCGGTTTGTGAGCGAGGTAGCTTATCACAAATTTAGGGAATGGTGGCCGGTGAGGAAATTGATCCCAGAGAGGAGTTTTGTTGATAGAGACCTATTGCCTCACAAGCCTAATGTGAGAAGGAAATTTAGGGAAAAAGTAGGTTGGGAGTACTTCTTGGGGGACTGTAAAAATGCAAACGAGCACTTGGTCAAGGAATTCTATACCAATGCTGCCCACATCAAAAAGGGCACCAAAATGACCAAGGTGTGAAATTTGAAGGTATTGTTTGATGGAAAGTCAATTAATGACTACTTGGGTTTTGGTTATGAGGATGAGTCGCTATACTTAGCAAATATGGAATTAGGTGAAGAGCTCTGTCCTTGGTTGGCATAGTATCTATCAATCCCAGGTACCACCCCCAATTGGTTGAATGAGGGAGTAAATATTTTGAGAAGAAGTTTGAAATTTGAGGCCAAGGGGTGGGAAACATTTGTGTGTAGCAGTTTGGACCCCACTAATTGGTTGAATGAGGGAGTAAATATTTTGAGAAGAAGTTTGAAATTTGAGGCCAAGGGGTGGGAAACATTTGTGTGTAGCAGTTTGGACCCCACTAATTGGTTGAATGAGGGAGTAAATATTTTGAGAAGAAGTTTGAAATTTGAGGCCAAGGGGTGGGAAACATTTGTGTGTAGCAGTTTGGACCCCACTAATTGGTTGAATGAGGGAGTAAATATTTTGAGAAGAAGTTTGAAATTTGAGGCCAAGGGGTGGGAAACATTTGTGTGTAGCAGTTTGGACCCCACTAATTGGTTGAATGAGGGAGTAAATATTTTGAGAAGAAGTTTGAAATTTGAGGCCAAGGGGTGGGAAACATTTGTGTGTAGCAGTTTGGACCCCACTAATTGGTTGAATGAGGGAGTAAATATTTTGAGAAGAAGTTTGAAATTTGAGGCCAAGGGGTGGGAAACATTTGTGTGTAGCAGTTTGGACCCCACTAATTGGTTGAATGAGGGAGTAAATATTTTGAGAAGAAGTTTGAAATTTGAGGCCAAGGGGTGGGAAACATTTGTGTGTAGCAGTTTGGACCCCACTAATTGGTTGAATGAGGGAGTAAATATTTTGAGAAGAAGTTTGAAATTTGAGGCCAAGGGGTGGGAAACATTTGTGTGTAGCAGTTTGGACCCCACTAATTGGTTGAATGAGGGAGTAAATATTTTGAGAAGAAGTTTGAAATTTGAGGCCAAGGGGTGGGAAACATTTGTGTGTAGCAGTTTGGACCCCACTAATTGGTTGAATGAGGGAGTAAATATTTTGAGAAGAAGTTTGAAATTTGAGGCCAAGGGGTGGGAAACATTTGTGTGTAGCAGTTTGGACCCCACTAATTGGTTGAATGAGGGAGTAAATATTTTGAGAAGAAGTTTGAAATTTGAGGCCAAGGGGTGGGAAACATTTGTGTGTAGCAGTTTGGACCCCACTAATTGGTTGAATGAGGGAGTAAATATTTTGAGAAGAAGTTTGAAATTTGAGGCCAAGGGGTGGGAAACATTTGTGTGTAGCAGTTTGGACCCCACTAATTGGTTGAATGAGGGAGTAAATATTTTGAGAAGAAGTTTGAAATTTGAGGCCAAGGGGTGGGAAACATTTGTGTGTAGCAGTTTGGACCCCACTAATTGGTTGAATGAGGGAGTAAATATTTTGAGAAGAAGTTTGAAATTTGAGGCCAAGGGGTGGGAAACATTTGTGTGTAGCAGTTTGGACCCCACTAATTGGTTGAATGAGGGAGTAAATATTTTGAGAAGAAGTTTGAAATTTGAGGCCAAGGGGTGGGAAACATTTGTGTGTAGCAGTTTGGACCCCACTAATTGGTTGAATGAGGGAGTAAATATTTTGAGAAGAAGTTTGAAATTTGAGGCCAAGGGGTGGGAAACATTTGTGTGTAGCAGTTTGGACCCCACTAATTGGTTGAATGAGGGAGTAAATATTTTGAGAAGAAGTTTGAAATTTGAGGCCAAGGGGTGGGAAACATTTGTGTGTAGCAGTTTGGACCCCACTACTCATGACAACTCCCTCCTTCTTCACCGGGCAGTCTTGGTGGCATCGATCATGGCAGGGTACCCGATTAACATCGGGAATGTGATGTCGTGGGTGATTGCACAGGTGGTAGCTGAAGGTGATAGAAACTACCCCTTCCCCAGCTTTTTGACCATGTATTTCAAGGACCTCAAGGTTGAAAAGAGGCCATTTGATATAAAGGTAAAAGCGAAGGCCCCGTTCTCATGGTACAATATGCAGGGTGATGACAACCCAATGGGAAAGAACTTCAAGGGAACATCCACTACTCCAACTGGCCAGTTTGAAGAGCCAGTTGTGGTAGTGGCTCCTACTGAGCCTGCCTCTACCTCCGTAGACATTCCTCCTGGCCCATCCACTTCAGCAGATCCCGAGATACCCTCTTCCCGAGCCTAGCCAGTGACTACACACCGACTGAGCCATGCTTTTCTCAACATCAACAACTAGAAGCAGACAACTTTATCTAAGTTGTCTATCCTCACTACGACAACGAAATCTCAGTCGGCACCTCCATCTCCGCAGGTCCCCCAATCTATTGAGGATGCCCTCATGGAGATTTTGGTCAACTAGAAGAAAATCCTTGACACCCAGAAAGTGCTCACCGATGCTGTTGATTCACACAGCAAGGTTCTCAAGGATCTTGCTAAGGAGCACAAGAAGTTGAGGAATGTTACACTGTACATATTTATCCTATCTATTGTATATTCGATTAAATTCCCTCTTGTATATATTCATTTTACTTTTCGCAATTTTACGTTCTTAGCTTCTTATTTATGTTTGTAGCTTCTTGTTTTGAACGTTTGCAATAAGCCTTTGGTTTTCTTAATGCCACGATTCTTTCCAAAGGTAGAGTTCGTGTGAACTGGGTGGCTCTTTCCAATGATGGATGGCGTGAAAACCTTCTTAAGGGTTTGAGTCCATTTTTATTTTTATTTTTTTTATTTTTAGTAGTTAGTGGTTAAGGGTTCCTCAAGAAAATCTTCACTTGGGCCTAGCACATTTTCCTTTGATCTTATGGTAAAAAATAAAGTGTTGTGTTTAGGATGGTGAAAGTCGTGACCTTGAGACTCTTGTGTTGACCGATAATCATCAAGTGGTTTTTCGGGACCATTATGTGCTCAAATCTTATCTAAGGTCATTGTGGGTCCCCGACTCTGTGTTTTTAGCAATCCCATAGCTTGTGTGGTGAGAAATTGCATTGCAAGTCCAAGTCCCGAGCCATTGGTCTAGAACTTGCCCTGAATGTCTGTTAAGGCAAAATCCTAAGTGAATTTACGCTTGAGACATGATTATAGGCTCTCCTTGATCCAAATGATAGCTTGAACATTTCCATATCCTACCAAAGATAAAATCCCTAGTCAACCCTTTTGAGCCTTAAGCCTTTTTCCTTGAAGAACCATGATACAAGCCTTTACCCATTCTAAAAGATACCCTCTCTTGGCACCCAATCTTTCCTTATCACAAGGCAAAAGTATAAGTTTGGGGGAGATATGAGGATTGCAACAAAGTGGTAAAAAGGTACAAAAATTAAGAAAAAGAAAAGGCAATAAAAAATAAAAAAAGGCAATGAAAAAGAAAGAAAAGAAAAAAGACAAAATCAATGTGGAAATGAATAAAAGGGAGTCAAGAAAAGCAAAGAATGAAAGGTGTGGAAATGTGCGAAAGGAGAAAAGAGTTGAAATATCTAAGAAAGAGTGATAGTGTGTCTCTCTAACTCCTTGAAAGAAGTGAAAGAACTCAAAAAGTCAAGTGAATTTGTGCCAAAAAAAAAAGTGCTTAAGAGAAGATGGAACCTACTTAGACCAAACATTGCCTTCCCGGAACCAAAAGCCTTCACTATGTCTCCACAAAAGCCCTATATGATCTCTAGTTGAATGAGACTTACATTAGTGGTGACTCACATAAGAGGCAAGCATATGGTAATTAGAGCCGGACTTGACTTTTCTTTTTGAGAGATGAGTGAATTCTCATTAACCTCGTTATGAGTGCCACTATTCTAAACGTGAGGTCTGCTTAAGGAAAGATGAGGATGTGTGAGTTTGGGTTTCACTATGACTAAAGTAATAGAAAGAGTCCTTAGATGTGTTGAGTCAACTCTTGATGCTCTTGTGTCGCACTTGATCCATGGTGTTTAAAAGAGTAAATGTTGTTAATGATTCATGTGTATTGAGGGCAATGGTTAGTCCCAATTGATGCTAGATGAGGTCACTTTAGGATAGATAAATTGTCTTGGATTTTCTCTTAAGGGTGGGTCTTATTTTATTTGCTTGAGAAAAAGCAAAAGCTTAAGTTTGGGGGAGTTGATAACTAGGGATTTTGATGCAATTTATACTCCTTCTTGCTTATGTTTTGATTAGCAATTTGTACAAAGTAGTCCCAAAAGGCTCACAAGTTGTACTTGATTGCAGGTTTGATCAACAAAGTGACAAGATGTCAAAGGTTAGCTCAAAAAGGAGTGAAACTTGCACAAGTACCAAGACAAGACAAATATCAGGAAAAATAGGGCCAATGCGGACGCACACCATTCTGTGCGGTCCGCACAAGTGAGGTTCAGAGAGTTTGATTTCTAGGCCAACAGGCAATGCGACCACATGGGATTTACTGCAGTCCACATTGGAGTCACTGCGGCCGCACTCGATTTAGTGCGATCTATAGAGCCAAGAATTAGAGAAGTGCCAGTTTTGAGTTTGAAGCCCAATGCGGTGCGCGCTCCATTTCATGCGGACCGCACTAGAAGCCACTGCGACCACATTCGATTCTGTGCGGTCCGCATTGCCCAAGTTCAGAGAGCTGCTTATTCAAGTTCAGAGCCCTAGTGTGGCTGCAAGTGATTTTGTGCGGTCCGCACTAACCCCGTAGGGGTATTTTTGTCCAGACTCTTCAGCTTAGTATAAATAGCTTCTTTTCCATTTTTAGGTAAAGCAAATAGATTTTGTACTGAGTTACGCTCGTGATTTCGATAGTTCTAGCTATTTTGAGCAATTTTATCTTTATTTCAACATTGAATCTTCTAGTTTGTCTTAGCAATTAATTAATATGAGTTTTTTTCTCTATTTTCTTATCTAATTATGAGTAGCTAAACCCATAAGCTAGGGTTATGGCACAACCCTAGTGTGGGTAATTGATTGGTATTGTGTTTTAGGGCTTGATTGACTATGTGTGTTTGATATTTGGACTAATTTCATGTTTAATTGCTGAATTAGTGGGTGCAAACACTAGTTTGTGTTTAGTTTATTTTGGCTCTTCTTGAGAAAGAGAGCCTAAGTCTCTGAAATTGGTCCAACAAGGAATAGGGGTGAACTCAAGAGATTGACAGCTCCAATTAAAGGGTTAAACCTAGAGATAGTAATACCCGACTTGAACCATAATTGCTTGTGCAAATTTGCATACCCAATTGGCCGTGAGAAAGTTAATTCGGGCAAAATCACTCGAACTACCAAGAGGTATAGAGTGAGTAGAATTGAGCAACGGTTATATCATACTCCCCCAATGTTACAATCTAGCTTTAGACTAGAGATTCCATCAATTGAGCACCTAGGCATAAGTCACTACCCTAGTGCCTTTTAATCATTTGAACAACTACCAATAGTTTAACCTTAGCTTATTTTAGTTTAATTGAGCATTGTAGTTTTATAAAATTAGAATCATAATCAAAACCAAAAATGTGTAGAAGTGCAATTAAGATCAAATACACAGCTCCTCTTTAGATAGACACCCGACTCTAATATCTAGCTCCCTGTGAAAATCGATCCCGACCTTAATCGGGTAAAAGCTGCTTCGACCTCTCTCGCTAATGAATAGTAGTGCAGGGTTGGCTTCGATCAACCAACACCCAATCAGCAGTATAAACCAACCATGCCACAACCTGGAGGTATGCAGCCCCAAGGCCAAATGGTGTCATATCAGAGACAACAGGGCTATCCACAACAGAACCAGCAATAGTTGGCATATCAGCCACCTCCTCAGCAACAGGATGGCAACATGGTAGAAATTAGGGGTATGCTTCAACAACTCACTGGAACAAATGATAAGATGCAGGAGAAGTTGGCAGTGCATGACTCAGCAAAAAAAACATTGAAACTCAATTGGGGCAGCTGTCAATGGCCTTAAATAACCGCCCCAGGGAATATTGCCAGCCGACACGAATATTAACCCCAAGGAGCAAAACCCGAATTAGTTGATTGCAGTAAATCTTTGGAATGGAAGATATTTAGACAGGGAGCAAGCAGTTGCGCAATCCAATAGAGAGACTATGCCAGCCACTCCAGTTCCATTAGAGGTGGATGAATCAGCAGAACTGATTGAAGTGGTGGTTGAATAGCTTCAGGATGATAAGGGTAAGGCTAAAGAGAGCGAACAAGCTGCAGAATAGGTGGTACCTCTTATTCCACAGAACTCCAACAAACAGAAGCCAGCAAGAAGTGCACAAAGGGTGATACCTGCACCATTCCCTCAGAGATTGGCAAAACAAAAGAAGGAAGATAAATACAGGAAATTCATGGAAATGCTTCGTCAAATTCAATTGAATATTCCTATGATGGAAGCTTTGAGGGAGATGCCAGGCTACGCAAAGATGATGAAGGACCTAATGTCATGAAAATTTAACTTTTAGGACCTGTCCATAGTAACTCTGACACAGACATGCAGTGCAGTAGTGACAAGACCCATGGCTCAAAAGATGTCTGACCCAGGTAGCTTCACTATTCCGTGTACTATTGGGAGTTATGCCTTTGCAAAAGCACTATGTGACTTAGGAACCAGCATAAACTTGATTCCTCTGGCAATATATACAAAACTAGGCATTGCCAGAGCTAGACCGACTTCGATGCTGTTGCAACTGGCTGACCGCACGGTTAAAAGGCCGACAGTGATTCTTGATGATATGCTGGTACAAGTGGGGAAGTTTGTATTCCCTGTAGACTTTGTTATTTTGTATTGCCAGGTAGATGAGGAGATACCCATCATTATAGGGAGGCCATTCTTAGACACAGGGAGAGCATTGATTAATTGTGAAACTGGGAATTAAAAATGAGGTTGAATGATGAAGAAGTCATATTCAACGTTTAGCCATGAGAAGACCCAGTAAATATGCTAATTGCTCCTTAATGGAGGTAGTAGATGTGATCCTGCATAGAGATGACGAGATCCGAAATGCTAAAGATCCATTGGGTGCTTGCTTGACAAATTTATAGGGGATGGATGGTAAAAGGTTGGCAGAGTGGGTCATGGCACTCGAAGGCCAAGGATTTTGGAAGAGGGAACCTCAGTTCGAGTCCCTTGAGTTAGAAAAGAGAGCTATACCACCGATAAAACCATCTGTAGAAGAACCACCCAAATTGGAGCTAAAAATGCTTCCAGAGCACCTCAGGTACACTTTCTTAAGGACTAATTATACTTTACCTATTATTATATCATCCGGTTTGCTAGTTGTGCAGGTAGAGCAACTACGATAGGTGTTGCAGGAATATAAGACTGCCATTGGTTGGACCATGGCAGACATAAAGGGTATCAGCTCAGCGTTTTGTATGCATAAGATTCTCTTGGAAGAAGGGCACAAACCATTCAGATAACATCAACGAAGGTTGAACCCGAATATGCAAAAAGTGGTAAATAAGGAAGTGATCAAATGGTTAGATGCGGGTATCATCTTCCCTTTCTCTGACAGCAATTAGATCAGCCCTATTTAGTGTGTGCCGAAAAAAGGAGGAATGACGGTCGTACAAAATGAGAATAACGAGTTGATCTCGACTAGTACAGTCACGGGATGGCAGATTTGCATGGATTACCAGAAATTGAACACAGCCACTCGGAAGGACCATTTTCCCTTGCCATTCATTGACCAAATATTGGAGAGGTTGGCTGGGCAATCTCACTTCTGTTTGATGGATGGATATTCGGGGTACAATCAGATCTCAATAGCCCCCGAAGACAAAGAGAAAACATCCTTCACCTGTCTGAATGGCATCTTTGCCTTTTGGAGAATGCCTTTTGGGCTTTGTAATTCACCGGCTACATTCCAACGGTGTATGTTAGCCATTTTCACGGACATGGTTGAAGACATTATGGAGGTATTTATGGATGATTTCTCCATGGTGGGGGATTCATTCGAGGATTGTCTTCACAATTTAAGAAGAGTGCTTAGAAGAAGTGTGGAGACAAATTTAGTGCAGAACTAGGAAAAGTGCCATTTTATGGCACAAGAAGGGATAGTCTTGGGGCATCGAGTGTCCAGTAAAGGAATCGAGGTTGACCATGCTAAAGTTGACATGATTGAGAAGTTGCAACCGCCTACTTTAGTCAAGGAAGTGAGAAGTTTCCTTGGGCACGCTGGATTCTACTGGCGATTCATAAAAGATTTCTCTAAGATTGCTAACCCTTTTTGTAAACTCCTTGAGAAGGATCAGCCCTTTGTGTTTTCTAATGATTGCATGTTGGAATTTGAGGAGCTGAAGGAGAGATTGGTGGCTGCACCCATCATTGTTGCACCCAACTAGGAGCAACCATTCGAGCTTATATGCGACACAAGTGACTATGCTATAGGAGCAGTTTAGGGGCAGTGAAAGGATAAACTAATGCACCGATTTAATATGCAAGCAAAATGCTAAGAGATTCACAACTCAATTACACCGTGACAGAAAAAGAGATGTTGGCTATCATTTTTGCATTCGACAAATTCAGGTCATACTTGATTGGTTCGAAAGTTATTGTTTATACTGACCATGCAGCGATTAGGTACCTGATAAATAAGAAGGAGTCAAAGCCACGCTTGATTCGCTGGGTTCTTTTGCTACAAGAATTCAATCTGGAGATCCGGGACAGAAAAGGGATAGAGAACCAAGTAACTGACCACTTCCCAAGGTTGGAAGGAGCCGAAAAGAAGATGGAAGTTGAGGATATAACAAAGACATTCCCGGATGAACAGTTACTAGCAATGACAATGGAGGAGACACCGTGGTATGCTAATATTGCTAATTATTTAGCAAGTGGTATTGTACCTTATGAGTTCTCCTCAAATCAAAAGAAAAAGTTCTTTCGTGATTGTTGGTCTTATTATTGGGATGAACCTCTACTGTTTAAAATATGTGTAGATAACATGGTTCGAAGATGTATCCCCGAGAAAGATCAACATTCTGTTTTGAAGGCTTGCCATGCTTCACCATATGGTGGATACTTTGGAGGAATTCGAACAGTAGCTAAGGTGTTGGAATCAGGCTTGTATTGGCCAACTCTGTTCAAGGATGCCCATGCTTGGGTCAAAAGTTGCGATGAATTCCAAAGGACAAGCAACATATCTCGCCGACATGAGGTGCCAATGACTACAATTCAAGAGGTGGAGGTTTTTGACATGTGGGGGATCGACTTTATGGGACCGTTTGTCAGCTCGTATGCGAAAAAATATATATTGGTGGCGGTTGACTATGTCTCCAAGTGGGTCAAAGTGGTGGCTCTCCCAACCAATGATGCAAAAGGGGTAACAAGCTTTCAAAAAAAAATAACCTCAAACGTTTTGGCACCCCGAGAGCTATAATCAGTGATGTTGGAACCCATTTTTGCAATAGAGTGTTCGCACAACTGTTGGAGAAGTATGGAGTTCTTCATAAAAAGTGACCACCCCTTATCACCCACAGTCGAGCGTGCAAGTCGAAGTGTCCATCAGGGAAATTAAAATTGTTTTTACAAAAACAGTGAATGCAACAAGGACCGATTGGGTGAAGAAGCTAGATGATGCATTGTGGGCGTACCACACAACCTTCAAAACTACAATTGGTATGTCACCATACAAGTTGGTATTTGGAAAGGCATGCCACCTTCCGGTAGAGCTCGAACATAAAGCACTTTGGGCATTGCGGCAGTTGAACTTGGATATGGAGACAACAGGCACCAACAGAGTCATTGGGTTACATGAGCTCGAGGAATTCAGGTTCTAGGAATTTGAGAGTGCTAGATTATACAAAGAAAGGATGAAACTAATGCATGATAAGCATATTTTGGATCAGAACTTCAAATTCGGAGAGCTAGTGTTGTTACACAACTCAAGATTGAGATTGTTTACGGGTAAGTTGAAGTCCTGATGGTCAGGACCATTCATAGTAATTGTCATTATTAAGAAGTTGTTCACTTATCACTTAAATATGATTGAAATACCCATCTACATTCACATCTAATCAATAAATGCAAAGTATATTTTTCATATACACATTTATCACTTAACTATAGTTAATAGATATGTGTTTTTACTTTAACTTTTAACTGCTAACATTAAATAGCTTGATCAGAGTGGTGCAAATGTTCTTAAGCGGTGCTGTTGAAATTGAATCAGAAGATAGGAAGAACAAATTCACAATGAATGGGCAAATGTTAAAACATTACCTTGGAATGGCAGAAGAAAAAGGGGATAGAGAGATAATAACTTTGGAAGAGCCCCAATATGCGAATGAGGAGTGATAATGTCAGCCTGCATCATGCCGCGACGTTAAATTAGATGCTGCATGGGAGGCAATCCACAAATGTTGTTGTTTTTGTTTTCTTATCTAACCTTTAAAAAAAATCCTCGCACTGCGGCCGCGGTGGGACTGCAGCACGACTGCGATAAAATGGAAACATTCTGCCTCAAGGTATTTCAGACACTGCATCCGCGGTGGGACCGCAATCGACCGCGGTGATTCGCTGTTTTGTCGCCCAGGTATGTTAATTTCATTATTTCTTTTTCTTTTATTTTCTAATTCTTTTAACACCCTTCTAATAATATCAAAATACTCGTTCCCCAAACTTTCCCCATCATCTTTCTCTCTCTAACCCTAACATCTTCTTCCTCTTTTCTTCTTCTTCTTCTTCTTCTTCTTCTTCTTCTTCTTCTTCTTCTTCTTCTTCTTCTTCTTCTTCTTCTTCTTCTTCTTCTTCTTCTTCTTCTTCTTCTCTTCTCCCATAGTCCCATCCATCTCTCCCAACCCTCATTCCTCTCACTCTCTACTCATCCCAGATATGGAATTCTTCTCTCTCTCTTCTCTTGTATTTTTGTTTTAGTTTTTATGGTAGTTTAATGTTTTAATTGTGTAGTATTTTTCGTATATTTCTTTTTCTTTTGATTTTCCTTGTTGTTTTTTATTAGGTAATGTGCCTAATGGTGTAGATAAGGCCGTGTACAATGTTGTAGAGATATGTGTGCTTGTGTGTGTAAGACTAATGTTGTGGGGTGGAAGAGTGAAGTGCAAATTGTTTATTTGGAAAACAATTGATGTATCCATGAAGGCTAATGTGTTAGGATAGTGCCTTGCTCAAAAGATGTTTGTGGAATTGCCCCAATGGCATTTTAAGGGTTAAGGTGACCACGGTAGTGGTGAAGTCTGAGTAATCACCCATGGTTCCCACAACTCACACACTCACTAATAGGAGATTCTGTGTTTGGTAGGTACAATACATCCATCTAGGAAGAGACGTAACACAGGGTCCACCCCTAGTGGACCGGGCAGTTCTTCGAGAGCTCGGGGTCAACCTAGTGCGAAATAGTTTGACTGTGCTAGGCTTGTCTTTAAGCTAGCTGAGGGCCGGTATAATGCCAAGGCATCAAAGAAACTTTTACCGGAAGTGCATATTGACAGACAAGCCCTACAAGCGGAATGCCCAAATATATTCAATGAGTTGAGGAGGTGTTAGCTGGACATATTCTTTGATGAATCGGAGTAGGCGAATGCCCAAATGGTTAGGGGGTTCTACGCTAACTTACAATGGGGTATTCACAGTACGCAACACCCGGGTCAATGCGTCCCTCGAGGCCATCCGCTGAGTGTACCGGCTGCCAGTATTCACGGGGGAGAGAGATACTTACATTGCTTATCATCGCCCAATGGTCGATTGGGTACCAATTCATGAAGTAATATGCGTGCCTGACATGGAGTATATATGGAAAAAGCACTAGATCACATTGAACTCACAATCTCTCAATTGGGAGGCTAAGTGTTGGCTCACTATTATCAACAGCCACTTTCTACCCTCCAGCAACATGACCGATGTCAATGGGCCACGAGCAGCAGCTATCTACAGTTTTATGACCCACTAGGATTTTGATGTCGCCAAGCTCTCCCACGATGAGATGTTTGTTCGCTCACCTGAGGTACTTAAAGGACTTTACTTCCCCTCTTTGGTTACCAAGTTGTGCTGTGCTGCACGCGTTCCTAAAAATCTCATAGTTGATGGGAAACTACCATTGAAAGCCCCGTTTCGGGCTAGCAAAATCACAATTGGCAGAGATCCAGTAGTGATGGTTGAGGATGATGATGAAGCTGCTGAGGATGCTGCTGTCCCACCATCACTGAGAGCTGATGAGTCGCGCCCATCACAGGCCCGCCAAAGTACCCGCCTGATAGCTCTGGAGCAAGAAATGGCTGGTCTCCGCACTTTTGTCACTGACCTGGGCACCAGAGTTGACAATCCGACCACTCAACAGGCCAAGTCAGATAAAAAGATCATGGGATGAATTCGAGCATGTCACCTCGATCCTGGCATCATCTCTGATTAGGAATGAGCTTCAGGGAAGTCCCTTACCTTACTATGCTTTATATTTGTTGACATGGGGACATGCCAAAGTTTTAAGTGAGGGGTGGGGGATGAATGTTGTTGTATAACTGTGTATAGTGTTGTTTCTATTTGTTTGTTGGTTTGGTATTGTTGAGAGATGTTAGTAAACTTCGACTTGGCCCAAAGACGGACACCTCTCGACAAGTCTCTTGAGGGACATAAGTCGAACAAAAAAATAGGAATATGGGAACTCTTCCTGATGACGGATCTTGTAGACAGTTCTTGAGGAAAGTAGCTATCACACCTCCTTTTGGCGCTACCGCACCCCGCGAAGGGTAAAGGTAAAGGGAGTTTTTCCAATTAAAGGACAATCGAAACGGGATTTATTATTAAGAATCAGAGTCGCCACTTGGAGATTTATGGTGTCCCAAGTCACCGGTTAAATCCTGAATCGAGTAAAAGATTGACTCTGTATTACAGTCTGCGAACCAGAAATCTGGATAAGGAATTCTGTTAACCCGGGAGAAGGTGT
>MU678605.1:1703-31481 GCA_026770625.1 Nicotiana glauca
AGCTAACTTTCCCTCCGGACCTCCGAATTCACTTCCGTTTTCGCTCCTAAGTCACAAATCATCCCCCGAAACTAGTGGAGCGATCGTAAATCCGTTCTGAGCCCTCTAACTCATAAGTCAACGTCGGGTTGACTTTTCCAACTTAAGCTTTTCTTAAAGAGACTATTTGTCTCATTTATATCCAATTTCCACCCAAACCACTTCAAACTCACCAAACACGCATATTAACATACGGGGAAACATATAACAGGGATAACGGGGCTAAAATACAATAAATGATGGGTCGGGTCATTACAATATGACAATCAGCCCAAATCATGATAATAACAAATATGTTTCCATCAAATACACGGTAAAATCATCAATCGGGACGGACCAAGTCACAATCCCCAACGGTGCTCTACCCCACGCTTGCTATCCTATGTGCAAGTCACCTCAATATAGCACTACGATGTGCAATCCTGGGTTTAAAACACTCAGGATATCATTTACAATCATTACTCACCTCGAACCGGCAAAATCTCTAGCTCGCGAGGCTTTGCCCCTCAAATCGGCCTCCACGTGCATCGAATCTATCCAAAATCAGAGTGAATACATCACAATATGCTAAGGGAACAAATCCCAAGCGAAAACAATCAATTACGGGTACAAATCTCGAAATTACCAAAACCCGAGCCCCAAGCCCACTTCTCGTAACTCAGAAATTTTCACATAAATACGTTCCTTATCTCCTCACGAGTTCATACATACCAAAATTTCTCAAATCCGACCTCAAATGGTTCTTCAAATCCCCAAATCAAATTTTAAAATCTCAAGCCCTAGTTCTTCAATTTTAGGCTTAGTTTCCATGAATTTCTAGGTGGATTTCACAATAAAAACGAGTTTGAAGTTCAAAAAAATCTTAGCTCCAGGTGTTATCTCTTGAATCCCTCTTCAATTTCCTTCAAGAAGCTCCAAAATCGCCCAAAAATGGTGAAAGTTAGCTCCAAAATCGCGGACAAGAGCTATTAAAACATTCTGCCCAGGCTTTAAAAGCCTTCTTTGCGAACGCGGTCCAACTCTCGCGAACGCGTAGCACAAAATTACATTGACCAACTTTTACCTTACACAAACACGACACACAAGTCGCGAACGCGATGCTTCCATAGCCTTGACCTTCGCGAACGCGCCAGTTCAATCGCGAACGCGATGACCAACTGACCATCAAACCCAATCTCTCCTATGCGATCGCGTATAAACACGAATGCGATGCTGCCTCTCACATCCCTTCGCGAACGCAGCATGGACCCTCATGAACGCGTAGCTCATAGAACTCAGCCCTTCGCGAATGCGAAGGCCAAAATACCTGAAACACCAGAACTGAAAATCAGCAGTCTCTCAAACATAAAAATGGTCCGATTGACCACCCGAAACTCACCCGAGGCCCCTGGGACCTCAACCAAAAGCACCAACACATCCTAAAACCTCATTCAAACTTGTTCCAATCACCAAAATACCTCAAACAATACCAAAAGCATCAATTCACATCGAATTCAAGCCTAAGTTTCTCTAAAAACTTCCGAAAAACACATTCGATCAAAAACCTGACCAAACGGCGTCCGAATGACCTGAAATTTTGCACACACACAAAATCACATAACGAAGGTACTGTAACTCTCAAAATTCCATTCCGACCCTCGGATCAAAATCTCACCCACCAATCGGAAATCGCCAAAATACTAACTTCGCCAAACAAGCTAATTTCTACACCGAACCTCCAAAACCAATTCCGATCACGCTCCTAAGTCATAAATCATCCAACGAAGCTAATCAAATCATAAAAACTCCGATATGAGCTCGTATACAAGTAAGTCAACTCATGGTCAACCATTTCAAATTCAAAGCTTTCAACTGAGACTCTTCTTTCAAATTCCTTCCAATTTTCCTGAAATCCAAAACCAACAATCTTCATTATTCATAATACATAACACGGGGCAAGTCATGCCTGAGAACTGGCGATCAAAGTGCAAAAGCGCAAAACGACCGATCGGGTCGTTACACTAAACTGGGACCCAGTTCTAACGTTTAACAATTATATTATTATTTTAAATATTATATAAAATATAAATAAATCTGATTTAAATTTAGCGACCAAATTTGGTCGCTAATTTTAATTTATGTATAATTAGCGACCAACTTTGGTCGCTAAATATAATTTCTGGAAAAGTAGTGACCAAAGTTGGTCTCTTTTCATGTCAACATTGGTCAGAATTAAAAATTACTTTTTTATTTACTATCTAAATAATATAAATATAAGTCGTTAACACTTTTGTAATACAAGGGATGAATACACTAAAATATACTCTAACATGCTATATATGCAGTTAAGTAGAACAACGAAGCACTATATATATATAAAAGAACATGAAGGGCTCGGAACACAGAGCCGGGTTCTTTTAGGTATTGTTACACTTGTAAATTGATTCATCGACTTATAACCTACTCAAATGCATGTATATATATTAAAAACAAAAGGTCCGGCTTATATATATATACATAAAAGCTATATAGTATACTATATACTTATATATAAAGCTTATATACTATATACTATATACTATATTATACTATATATATCGATTATATATACACTCTATACTATGCACTAAGCATTAGCTTATACTATACTATGCACTAAGTATACACTATACTATGCACTAAGTGTGTGTGTGTGTGTGTGTATATAGTGTGTGTGTGTGTGTATATATATATATATATATTGTGACGACCCAAAGAGTCATCACTTGATTTTAATTAAATTCTATGTCTCTGAGGCCTTGAAACCCTCATTTAGAATTGCCTCGATTTGCGTGCGCAGTACGGGCGCGAAGCCGAAAAACTTAAATATGAAATTCTGTAAAAAAAAAAAATGCTAAATATTAATGTTAAAATGAATAAATTTGACTTTGGTCAACATTTTGAGTAAACGGACCCGGATCCGGACCCGTGATTTGACAGTCCCGGAGGATCCGTAGGGAAATATAGGACTTGGACGTACGCCCGGAATCAAATTTCGAGGTCCCAAGCCCGGGAAATGATTTTTTTGTAAAATTGTTTTCTGAAATTATTTAAGAAAATTTTAAAAGAAAATTGATTAGAACGTGTTGGTATTGTGCCCGTATTTTGGTTTTGGCACCCGGAACAGGTCTTATATATGATTTAAGATATTTTTTTTGAAATTTGGTTGAAAACGGACGTCGTTTGACCTGATTCGGGCCTAAATTGAAAATTTTGATGTTTTATGAAGTTTCAAAGAATTCATGAATTTTGAGGTGTAATTCGATGTTTATGATGTTATTTTGGCGATTTGATCACGCGAGTAAGTCCGTAGAATATTTTTGAGGTTGTGTGCATATTTGGTTTGGAGCCCCGAGGGCTCGGGTGAGTTTTGGATAGGCCACGGGTGCATTTTTGAACTTTGAAAAAATTCTGGTATTTTTGACCTGCAGGCTTCGCAATGCGATATCGCAAATGCGAGTGGCCCTTCGCAATTGCGAAGTTAGCCCAGGCCAGCTCTTCTCGCAAATACGAGATTTATGTTCGCAAATGCGAACCCTCCCATATTGGTCAGATCTCGCAAATGCGAGCAGTAGGTAGCAAATGCGATGATAATGTCGCAAATGCGAAGGTCCCTAAAATCTGAAGCGTTCGCAAATGCAAACCGAGCTTTATAATTCCCACATCTGAGAGGTCGGGGTTCGCATTTCCCACATCAGAGACCTGCAATTTTACACTTAAACGATTTTGAACCTCATTTTTCATATTTTCTCAAACCCAAACACACTTAGGCGATTTTTCAAGAACAAGTATTATTCCAAATCAATAGTAAGTTAGTTTTTACTCATTTCTTTCAATCATTAACATCTTTTAACATGATTTCAACCAAAAATCAAAGATTTTCATGGGGGAAATTGGGTGTTTTGGGTAGAACCTAGGTTTTTTCAAAAATTGGGGATTTGGACCTCAATTTGAGGTCTGATTTCAAAACAAATTATATATTTGAGTTCGTGGGGGAATGGGTAATCGGGTTTTGCTTCGAACCTCGGGTTTTGACCACGTGGGCCCGGGGGTGATTTTTGACTTTTGGGTAAAACTTTGGAAAACTCATTTTCATGCATTGGGTTGATTCATTTAGTGCTTATTAATGTAATTAAGTAAATTGTGATTAGATACGAGCGAATTGGAGGAGGAGTCATGGGGTAAATCTATAATTGAGGCTTGAGTTAGGCATTGAGGTAAGTGTTTGGTCTAACCCTAGCTTGAGGGACTAGGAGTTGAGTCTTATTTGCTAATTGCTTCTTGTTGAGTACGACGTATAGGCATAGAGACGAGTATCTATACGTTGGTGTCTAGCATGACCGTGAGTCTTTAAATTCTGAATATCTTGATTTCATTGTATTTCTCTTGCCTTGGTGATGATTCCTATTTGTTGTGAAAAGCTTGTGAGAGGAATTGTGACCTATGAACAACGAGGAGCATTGGCTCAAGTGGTAAAGTGAGATATGAAATAAAAGTGAAAGGAAGAGAAAGAGTATTTAAATTGTTCCTTTGCCGGGATATTGTTGTTTATTGATTATTCTCCCTTGCCGAGACGTTGAGATTAGTGATGTTGTACCCTTTTCGGGATTTAATTGTTTAATTGTGTTACCTTGCTGGAATTTCCATTATTATTTTGTTTATTCCCTTGCCCGTTGTTTGTGATTGTTGTTTGGGTGAGGAAGAGTGTTAAAGCACGAAGGGTGATGCCGTGCATTGTTTCTTTATTATGAGGAAAGAGTGTAAAGCACGAAGGGTGATGCCGTGCATTGTTGCTTATTGTGAGGAAAGAGAGTAAAAGCACGAAGGGTGATGCCGTGCCGCATGATGTACCATTCCGTGCCGATTCTATTAATTATATGTGAGGAAAGAGAGCAAAAGCACGAAGGGTGATTCCGTGCACATTTTATTATATCATTGCTTGGTGAGGATGAGAGTAAAAGCACGAAGGGTGATGTCGTGCACTTATTGTTGTTTGTTATAATTTCTTATTGTTATCAGTTCAAGTGCATTAATTGTCCTATTCCACTATTGTTGTGATCCTTTATGTTGACATTTCCCTTTACTGTGTTACTTGTTATTATTGAATCAAGGTATCCTTGCGCAACATTATGCCTTGCATTTATGCCATAATTGCTACATGTTTATGTGACTTAATTGCTACTTGACATTCGACATATTAAATACTAAATTGCCTAATTTGTAACAACTCGACTGGTCGTTTTGCCTTTTTGAACCCCGTTCCCTTAAATAAAACTTTTCGCGCTTGCTTTAGATAATTTATAACTTGCGGGGACGGTTGGTTCGGGAGTTGGAAAAGTTTTGAGTAAAGATATGTCCAATTATTTCTTTAAGATTCTCTTAAAAGACCAAGTTTGACTTCGATCAAATTTTTGGAAAAACAGACCCGGATTCAGGATTTGACGGTCCGGGAGGATCCGTGGAAAAATATGGGAGTTGGACATGTGCCCGGAATTAAATTCTGAGTTCCCTAGCCCGAGTAATGAATTTTTATTGGAAATTGTTAAATTAAAGTTTTAAAGAATTAAAGAAACTAAGAAATCATTGATTTCCTAGGTACCGGGCTCGAATTTTAGTTCCAAACCTTGGTACAGGTCCGAAATATCAGTTAAGACTTGCCCGTAAAATTTGGTGTCAATCCGAGTAGTTTAAGGGAGTTTTGGCCCGTTAGAAGAAAATTAAGAACTTGAAGTTCAATAGTTTCATTCATTTGGTTTTAGGGGGTGATTCCAAGATTTAGCGTTGCTTTGGGTGTTCTGAGGGTTCGAGTAGGTCCGCCTCGTGATTTCAGACTTTTCAGTATGTTCGGGCGGGGCCCGGGAGCCCCGAGCGTCAAACCAGCGAGGTTTGGGTGAAGTAAGAAAGTTGAAGAATAGCTGAAGGTTTGCTGCTTCTGTCATAACTGCATCTGCGGTTCTAGGACCGCAGATGCGGTCAATCCATCGTAGAAGCGGCCTTTGTCCAGGCGGACCCCAGCCGCAGAAGCGATCCAGCCCTTTTCGCCCAGTCCCGCATATGCGGTCCTCCTTTCGCAGGTGCGGGACCGCAGAAGCGAAAATCGCTAGGCAGTGAGCTCATTTAATTCGAACTCAAAGGCCATTTATTTTATTTCTACTCCACACTTAGGCAATTTGGGGGCTTCCAAAGAGTGGATTTCCATATAGCACTTCAAGGTAAGTTAATTCCATTCATTATTAGATTAAATACATGTATATTAAGTTGATTAAACACTAAAAATTAGGTGAAATCAAAGGGGTTAGAGCTAGACCTAGGGTTTAAGTAAAATCAAGATTTAACCACAAAATTTGCTATGAAATGAACTAGAATTTATATATTAATGATCCTTAGGTAATAGAGAACAACTTTCTTCTAAAAATCTCGGAATCCAGGCACGTGGGCCCGGGGTCGGAATTTAGGGAACTTGTGAAAAAGTTTGGGGAATCGCTTAAATATTTAGAATTCGATCTTGTAGGCTTATATTGACTAGTTCTTACTTTATTTAACTAGTTTGTGATCGTTCGGCTCCGAATTGAGGACTTAGGCTTGTTCTTGATATTGGAAGTATGCTTTGGAGCGAGGTGCGTCTCCTTTCTAACCTTATAAGAAGTAATTGTCCCCATAGGAATAATAATTGAGTAATTGTTGTTAAATGCGGGGACTACGCACGAGCTAGGTGACGAGAGTCCGTGTGTAGCTACTACTATGCTAATCGCCTGGGTAGTTTAGGACCCATACCATGCTTTATTTATATAAATCTCTATATTATTTTGTTGTTACGATCACCTAGGATATGCTAGAGACTAGAAAGGGAATAAGAACGAACTTGCATACTTATTGAAATCTTGCCTGGCATTATTGACTATTGATGTGCCTTCATGTGTATACTTGATATTTCTTGTTATTTGTGGATCGGGCCGATCGCCTCGGTATGAATAGATGCATCTATAGGTGCGTCGTCGAGCCTCGGCAAGTGCACAGTTTATTTTTGTTGGATTGGGTCGTCGCCTCGGTATATTTGCGCATGCTTATATTGCTTGCCTGAGAGTTTTAAATGTTGATATTGCCTTTCATGGCCTGATATAAATTGAGATATATAACGAAAGTAAATGGTTAATTGGAAATATAGTGGAGAGTATGACTTATATGCCTTTTTATAAACTATTGCTTATTAGTGATTCTTCATGGTTAGTATAATACTTTGATATATTGTTTGACCCTAGTGAGTATCAAGTCGACCTCTCGTCTCTACTTCTTCGAGATTAGACGGGATACTCACTAGGTACATATTGTTTATGTACTCATACTACGCTTTTGTACTTAATTGTACAGGATCTGAGGCAGATACATCTGGTTACCAGTCCGGTGTGCGCCCTTGAGCTTGTGGAAGAGACTTCCACGGTGAGTTGCTTCCTTCCTATGCCGCTTAGCAGCCGGATGGAGTCTTCCTTTACTTTTTCTGTCTTTCCCTATTTCAGACAATAGGATATAGATGTCTTTTGTATACTCTACTAGATGCCCATACTTATGACATAAGGTTCTGGCACACACTTTGGTAGACATTTATTTTTGGGTTGTATAATTATGCTATTACAGTATTTCGCTCTTCTGGCTTACTTCCAAATTAAGTATCTATTTCACTCATTTCTGATTAAAAGCAACAAAAGAATTTAGAAAATGTTTTCACGTTGGCTTGCCTGACAATGGTGGCAGGCGCCCACATGAACTATTGTGGAAATGGGTCATGACAACATGGTATCTGAGCACTAGGTTCACATAGGTCTCACGAGTTATGGGCAACCCTGATAGAGTCTTGTTGATCGGTACGGAGACGTCTGTATTTATCTTCGAGGGGCTATAGGGTATTAGGAAAGACTACTCTTTATTCATTTCCTATCGTGCAGTGGTTAGTGTACTAAATTTCCCTCTTCTATTCTCTTACAGATGGTGAGAACTCGCACCGCTGACGTTCCAGACCCGGGAGGAGCTGCTCCCCCGGTTGCTAGAGGACGAGGTAGAGGCCGGGGGAGGGAACCAGCTCGTGGTAGGGGACGAGGGCATCCCAGAGCCATTCCAGTAGCACCACCAGCGGATCCTGTGGGGGATCCTATCATTGAGGATCAGGGTGAGGTGCCCGCAGCTGAGCCTACCCCGCCGGATTTCATGACAGCACCAGGATTTCAGGAGGTCATGGGCCGCATGCTACGGTTCATGGACACTATGAATCATGCTGGTTTATTTCCAGAAGACCCAACTACTTCACAGGCAGGAAGGGGAGCCCAGACCCCTAGTGTTCAGGCTCCAGGTCATGCAGCTGCAGTGTATCAGACTCTGGGTGCACTACCCGCATATGGGGCTCAGCCAGTTGCTGCAGTGGCACCCTAGCCTAGGCCAGCTGTGGATGGTGATCCACAGAAGTTATTAGACAGATGGACCAGGCTTCATCCTCCGGTCTTTGGGAGTGAGCGTCATGAGGATACCCAGGACTTCATTGACAAGTGCAGGGACTGACTGCACAACATGAGAATATTGGAGTCGCATGGAGTTGACTTCACTACTTTTCAGCTCGAGAGCAGGGCCCGTAGATGGTGGCAGTCCTATATTCTTGGCAGGACAGCGGGATCTCCTCCCATCACTTGGGGTCAGTTCGTACAGTTGTTCTTGGATAGGTACATCCCGCCCTCTGAGAGGGAGGAGCTATGGTACTAATTTGATCATCTCGAGTAGGGTCAGATGTCTGTGACTGACTATGAGGTGAGGTTTTCCAAGTTGTCCCGCCATGCACTTATCATACTTCCTACAGATGCGGAAAGAGTGTGGAGGTTTGTCGCTGGGTTGCAGCCCGGTATTCGATTTGGTATGGCTTGAGAGGTGGAGATAGGCATAGAGTATCAGCTAGTGGTTGAGATTGCTCGCCGGATTGAGGGATATCGTTAGAGGGGTAGAGAGCAGATACAGCAGGATAAGAGAGCTAGGTTCTCCGGTGAGTTCAGAGGTGCCCCAGCTAGTGGCAGAGGTCATTTTGGGAGGGGCCAGCCTAGTAGGCCACCAGTTTCAGCACCCCCTCCTACCCGGGGGGCTCCAGCGCGCCCCTATTTCAGTGCTATGCCAGAGAATTCCTATCACCCGCCAGCTATTCAAGGTTCCTCCAGTGGGTATTCAGGTCCCAAGGGTCCTTCTGATTCTTATTTCAGTGCCATGCCGGAGAGTTCATATCGTCGACCGGCTATTCAGGCTTCTTCCAGTAGGTCTACGGGTTATCAGGGTCAGCCATCAGGGCAGCAGGTCACCGCCCCACACGGTTGTTTTGAGTGCGGAGATCCCGGTCACATGAGGAGATACTGCCCCAGACTTCGGGGCAAGGCAGTGCAGCAGGGTCAGCAACCCATAATTTCAGCACCAGCTACCCAGCCACCTAGAGGTGCAGGGCAGGCGGGTAGAGGCCGTCCTAGAGGTGGAGGTCAGGCAGGGAAAGGACAGCCAGCTACTGCTCAGTCAGGTGAAAGCCAGACAGTCGGTGCTCCAGATAGATTCTATGCTCTTCCGGCCAGGCCAGATGCATTGGCCTCAGATGCGTCATCACAGGTATTATTTTCGTCAGTGGTAGGGATGCTTCGGTATTATTTGATCCGGGGTCTACTTATTCGCATGTATCATCTCTGTTTGCCCGTTCCCTGGTTATTTATCCTAAGCCTTTGGGCACTCCTGTTCACACTCATATGGGTGATTCTGTGGTTGTGGATCAGATCTACCGGTCATGTGTTGTCACTTTCTGCGATTTCGAAACTAGAGCAGATCTTCTGTTGCTTGATATGATCGATTTTGAGGTCATCTTGGGCATGTATTGGTTGTCTCCATATCACGTCGTCCTTGATTGCCATGCCAAGACTATTTCACTAGTGATGCCAGGATCGCCGAGATTGGAGCGGAAGGGTTCCACAGTTAATACGCCTAGCAGGGTCATTTCCTTCCTGAAGGCTCAGCACATGGTCGGGAAAGGGTGTTTAGCTTATATAGCTTATGTTCGAGACACCACTGCAGAGTCTCCGACGATTGATTCAGTGCCAGTAGTCCGAGAGTTTGCCGATGTTTTTGCTTCTGATCTTCCTGGCATGCCTCTGGATCGTGATATTGATTTCTGTATTGATTTGGCCCCAGGCACTCAGCCTATATCTATTCCATTGTACCGTATGGCTCCTAAGGAGTTGAAGGAGTTGAAGGAGCAGCTAGAGGAGTTGTTAGCAAGGGGGTTTTTCAGACCCAGTGTATAGCCTTGGGGCGCACCAGTGCTATTTGTGAAGACGAAGGATGGGACTATGCGGATGTGCATTAATTACCGCCAGTTGAACAAGGTTACCATCAAGAACAAGTATTCGTTGCCTCGTATTGATGATTTGTTTGACCAGCTGCAGGGAGCTAGGGTGTTCTCTAAGATTGACCTGAGTTCAGGGTATCATCAGCTGAAGATTCGGGACTCGGATGTTTCGAAGACTGCATTCAGGACTAGATATGGCCACTATGAGTTTCTGGTAATGTCCTTCGGCTTGACTAATGCCCCAGCGGCATTTATGGATTTGATGAACCGGGTATTCAGGCCTTATATTTATTCCTTTGTTATCGTCTTCATTGACGACATCTTGATATACTCACATAGCCTGGGGTAGCACGAGCGGCATTTGAGAGTAGTGCTTTAGACCTTGCGAGAGCAGAAGCTATATGTTAAGTTCTCCAAGTGTGAGTTTTGGCTAGAGTCAGTGGCATTCTTGAGGAATGTTGTGTTAGGGGAGGGTATTAAGGTAGATCCTAAGAAGATTGAGGTAGTTCAGAGTTGGCCACATCTTACTTTAGTGACCGAGATCAGGAGTTTCCTGGGATTAGCAGGCTATTATCGGCGATTTGTGCAGGGATTTTCATCTATTGCATCACCCTTGACTAGATTGACCCAGAAGGGTGTTCCATTCCATTGGTCCAACGATTGTGAGGAGAGCTTTCAGAAGCTCAAGACAGCTTTGACTACGGCACCAGTTCTTGTATTGCCTTCCAGTGCAGGGATGTATACGGTATATTGCGATGCTTCACGCATTGGTTTGGGATGTGTGTTGATGCAGGAAGGGAGAGTTATTGCATATGCTTCGCGTCAGCTGAAGATTCATGAGAAGAATTACCCTGTGCACGATCTGGAGTTGGCAGCGATTGTTCATGCTCTTAAGTTATGGAGGCACTATTTGTATGGGGTGCAATGTGAGGTCTATACCGATCAGCGCATCTTACAGCATTTTTTCAAGTAGAGGTATCTCAATTTGAGGCACCGCAGGTGGCTTGAGATACTAAAGGATTATGACATTACCATTCTTTACCATCCGGGCAAGGCGAATGTGGTCGCGGATGCCTTGAGCAGAAAGGCGGAGAGTATGGGTAGCTTGACATTCATTCCAGCAGAGGAGAGGCCCCTAGATTTAGACATCCAGTCCTTAACTAACAGGCTTGTGAGGTTGTACATTTCATAGCCCAGCCGAGTTCTAGCATGTGTAGTTGCTCAGTCTCCGCTATTGGGGCAAATCAAGGCCCAACAGTTCGATGATCCACACTTGGCAGTTCTCAGAGAGACGGTACTTCAGGGAGGTGCCCAGGAGGTTTCTATTGACGATGATGGTCTTTTGTGACTCCAGGGTCGTCTGTGCGTTCCTAATGTTGATGGTCTGAGGAGGAGGGTCCTAGAGGAGGCACACAGTTTGCGATATTCTATCCACCCGGGAGTTATGAAGATGTATCGTGACTTGAGGCAGCATTTCTGGTGGCGGGGAATGAAGAAAGACATAGTGAAGTATGTGACCAAGTGTTTGAATTGCCAGCAGGTCAAGTATGAACATCAAAGGACGAGTGGCCTATTCCAGTGGATGCCTATTCCGGAGTGGAAGTGGGAGCGCATCACCATGGATTTCGTAGTGGGGTTGCCACGGATTTTGCAGAAGGTTGATTCAGTATGGGTCATTGTGGATAGGTTGACCAAGTCAGCCATTTCATTCCAGTGGCGACTACCTATACAGCGGAGAGGTATGCTAAGATTTATATTCGAGAGATAGTCCGATTGCATGGTGTGCCAATTTCCATCATATCAGACCGAGGCCCTCAGTTCACTTCTCATTTATGGAGAGCCGTTCAGATTGAGTTGGGGACCCGTGTAGAGCTTAGCACAACATTCCATCCTCAGACCGACGGGCAGGCGGAGCAGAAAATATTTAGAAGATATGCTAAGAGCATGTGTGATTGACTTTGGAGGGCAGTGGGATCAGTTATTTCCTTTAGCGGAGTTTGCGTACAACAACAGCTATCAGTCCAACATAGAGATGGCCCCGTACGAGGCTTTATATGGCCGATGTTGTCATTCTCCTATCGGGTGATTTGAGCCCCGTAAGGCTAAGTTACTTGGCACAGATTTGGTACAGGATGCCTTGGATAAGGTAAAGTTGATTCAGGAGAGACTTCGCACAGCTCAGTCTAGACAGAAGAGCTACGTGGATCAGAAGGCGCGTGATGTATCATTTATGGTTGGCGAGAAGGTTCTCTTGAAAGTCTCGCCCATGAAGGGCATTATAAGGTTCGGGAAGAAGGGCAAGTTGAGACCAAGGTTTATTGGCCCCTTTGAGGTGTTGATACGAGTTGGTGAGGTTGCCTATGAGCTTGCTTTACCCCCTAGTTTATCGAGAGTTCACCCAGTTTTTCACGTTTCGATGCTTCGAAAGTATCATACCGACCTATCCCACGTGTTGGACTTCAGTACTATTCAGTTAGATGAGAGTTTGTGCTATGAGGAGGAGCCAGTTGCCATTGTTGGTAGGCAGGGTCGCAAGTTGAGGTCCAAGAGGATTTCTGCAGTGAGAGTCCAGTGGAGGGACCAACCGGTCGAGGATGCAACCTGGGAGTCCGAGGAGGACATGCGGAGCAGATATCCCCAGTTATTCAGCAGTCCATGTACTTTTCTATGTCCATTCGAGGACGAATGTTTGTTTAAGAGGTAGAGAATGTAATGACCCGACTTATCGTTTTGCCTTTTTGAACCCCGTTCCCTTAAATAAGACTTTTCGCACTTGCTTTAGCTAATTTCTAATTTGCGGGGACGGTTGGTTTGGGAGTTGGAAAAGTTTTGAGTAAAGATATGTCCAATTGTTTCTTTAAGATTCTCTTAAAAGACCAAGTTTGACTTCAGTCAACTTTTTGGGAAAAGGGACCCGTATTCGGGATTTGACGGTCCGGGAGGGTTCGTGGAAAAATATGGGACCTGGGCGTATGCCCGAAATTGAATTCTGAGTTCCCTAGCCCGAGTAATAAATTTTTATTGGAAATTGTTAAATTAAAGTTTTAAAGAATTAAAGAAACTAAGAAATCATTGATTTCCTAGGTACCGGGCTCGAATTTTAGTTTCGAAGCTTGGTACATGTCCAAAATATCAGTTAAGACTTGCTCGTAAAATTTGGTGTCAATCCGAGTAGTTTAAGGGCATTTTGGCCTGTTAGAAGAAAACTAAGAACTTGAAATTCAATAGTTTGATTCATTTGGTTTTAGGGGGTGATTCCAAGATTTAGCGTTGCTTTGGGTGTTCCGAGGGTTCGAGTGGGTCCGCCTCATGATTTCAGACTTGTCGGTATGTTCGGGCGGGGCTCGAAGCCCCGAGCGTCAAACGAACGAGGTTCGAGTGAAGTAGGAAAGTTGAAGAATAGCTGAAGGTCTGCTGCTTCTGTCATAACCACATCTGTGGTTCTAGGACCGCAGAAGCGGGACCGCATATGCGGTCAATCCATCGCAGAAGCGTCCTTTGTCCAAGCTAGGAGAAACTGCAGGAACGGCTCGAAAGTCGCAGAAGCGGACCCCAGCCGCAGAAGCGGACCTCAGACCGCAGAAGCGGTCCATCCCTTTTCGCCCAGTTCCGCATATGCGGTCCTCCTTTCGCAGGTGCGGGACCGCAGAAGTGGTCCCCAGACCACAGAAGCAGAAATCGTTGGGCAGTGAGCTCATTTAATTCAAACTCAAAGGCCATTTATTTCATTTCTACTCCACACTTAGGCGATTTGGGGGCTTCCAAAGAGAGAATTTCCACATAGCACTTCAAGGTAAGTTAATTCCATTCATTATTAGATTAAATACATGTATATTAAGTTGATTAAATACTAAAAACTAGGTGAAATCAAAGGGGTTAGAGCTAGACCTAGGGTTTAAGTAAAATCAAGATTTAACCACGAAATTTGCTATGAAATGAACTAGAATTTATATATTATTGATCCTTAGGTAATAGAGAACAACTTTCTTCGAAAATTTTCGGAATCCGGGCATGTGGTCCCGGGGTCGGAATTTAGGAAACTTGTGAAAAAGGTTGGGTAATCGCTTAAATAGTTAGAATTCGATCTTGTAGACCTATATTGACTAGTTCTTACTTCATTTAACTAGTTTGTGATTGTTCGGCTCCGAATTGAGGATTTGGGCTTATTCTTGATATTGGAAGTACGCTTTGGAGCGGGGTGAGTCTCCTTTCTAACCTTGTAAGAGGTAATTGTTTCCATAGGAATAATAATTGAGTAATTATTGCTTAATGTGGGGGCTACGCATGAGCTAGGTGACGAGAGTCCGTGCGTAGCTACTATGCTAATCGTTCGAGTAGTTTAGGACCCACACCGTGCTTTATTTATATAAATCTCTATATTATTTTGTTGTTACAATCACCTAGGATATGCTAGAGACATGAAAGGGAATAAGAACGAACTTGCATACTTGTTGAAATCTTGCCTGGCATTATTGACTATTGATGTGCCTTCGTGTGTATACTTGATATTGCTTGTTATTTGTGGATCGGGTCGATCGTCTCGGTATAAATAGATGCATTTATAGGCGCGTTATCGATCCTTGGCAAGTGCATAGTTTATTTCTGTTGGATCGGACCCTCGCCTCGACATATTTGCGCATGCTTATATTGCTTGCGTGAGAGTTTTAAATGTTGATATTTCCTTTCATGGCCTGATATAAATTGAGAAATATAATAAAAGTAAATGGTTAATTGGAAATATAGTGGAGAGTAGGACTTATATGCCTTGTTATAAATTGTTGCTTATTAGTGATTCTTCATGGTAAGTATAATACTTTGATATATTGTTCGACCCTAGTGAGTATCAATTCGACCTCTCGTCTCTACTTCTTCGAGATTAGACGGGATACTCACTGGGTACATATTGTTTATGTACTCATACTACACTTTTGTACTTAATTGTACAGGATCTGAGGCAGATACATCTGGTTACCAGTCCGGTGCGTGCCCTTAAGCTTGTGGCAAAGACTTCCACGGTGAGCTGCTTCCTTCCTATGCCGCTCAGCAGCCGGATGGAGTCTTCCTTTACTTTTTCTGTCTTTCCCTATTTCAGACAGTAGGATAGAGATGTCTTTTGTATACTCTACTAGATGCCCATACTTGTGACATCAGGTTCTGGCACACACTTTGGTAGATATTTATTTTTTGGGTTGTATAATTATGCTATTACGGTATTTCGCTCTTCTGGCTTACTTCCAAATTAAGTATCTATTTCACTCATTTCTGATTAAAAGCAACAAAAGAATTTAGAAAATATTTTCGCGTTGGCTTGCCTGAAAATGGTGTCGTGACATAATTGCTCCTTAAAGCCCATAATTAACTGTTACTTTTCATTATTTGTTTTCCTCAGTGAATCATAATTATTGTGTACTTTTTGTCTTATGAATTTGTATTAATTGTTGCGTTTGTTAGAGTAAATTTCTTTTGGAAGAACTGTTGATATAATGAAATGGGAGCGGGTGGTACGCCTACCACGAGATTTAATGAAATGGGAGCGAGTGGTACGCCTACCACGAGATTTGATAAAATGGGAGCGGGTGGTATGCCTACCACGGAAACATTGAGGAATGGGATCGGGTTGCACACTTGCAACGAGATGTGTACTGACAGTGAAATCTGCTTTTATTTCCTTTATCCGTGTTAGAGTTAATTTATTGATGTTCCTTATTATTCTCTTGAATTTCTATATTATCTGTTATCCCGGAGAATGTTCCCCTCCCATTTAAAATGATTCTTGTTATTTTCCCGCTGTAGAAATGTATATTACTACACAGGTTTATGTGATAGTCCGGTCTAGCCTCGTCACTACTTCGTCGGGGTTAGGCTAGGCACTTACCAGCACATGGGGTCAGTTGTGTTGATACTACACTCTGTGCTCTTTTGCACAGATCCAGTTACCAGACAAGAGCAGTAGTTCGGGAGCTAGTCTTCAGTCCACTGAGATACCGAGGTAGCCTTGCAGGCGTCCGCAGGCCCGACATCTCCTCTATCTTGTATTTCAGTCTGTTATCTCATGTTTTCGAGACAAGCAGTGTTATAATTCTTTCAAACGGGTGTATGTAGTAAATCTTAGTAGTCCGTGAATGTTGTGACACCAGTTCTGGGTAGAGGCATATGTGGATCTTCCTTATTATTTTGGTTTATTTCGTTAAAATCTTCCGCTAAATTACGAATTTCGCTGTTGTTTAATTATTTATTTTCTGCTAATTAAATTGGTAAAAATGGATCTAAAACAAAAGTATTTATGAATTTTAAATGTGTGGCTGCCTAGCCTCTACGAGTAGGCGCCATCAAATATAGCTTAGAGTTAATGTTATATCGACTATAGCTTATATACTATACATTTAGTATATATATAAGTCATTTTTATATTTTTAGATTTTGGTTTTAAATTAATAATTTCCTTCCATTAGTGTTAGGATTTTTAATTATTTAAATGTTAAAAAATAGGTAACTAGGTTTAACTTGGTAAATTGGATTTAGTTTAAGAATTAATTTAGGATTTTTAATTTATTCAAATTAGAATTAAAAAATCAAAGAAAAGAAAGAACAAAAAAGGAGGGGGGAGGGGGGAAGGGCTGTTTGTTTGGACTTCAAAACAGATTGGGGCCGTTGTAACGGCCCAATGGCATTAAATTTCCCCAGACTCACTCCCATACTCGGTCCAGCACCCTTTCACTTTAAAATCTCACCTTCTGAAACCCTAAAGAACACAATCAGATCCCCCTTAAGACCTAGCGCCGTCACCCTTCTCTCTCAATTCCCCCTTCTTTATTTCTTCTCTCTTTTTGCTGCTGAAACACTGCTTAGAGATCATGGAAAAAGTGAAAATGAGAGTCAATGGCTAAAATTCTTAGAGAAGAGCAGAGGGTACCCAACCATTGGCTCATCACAGAAGCCAAAGATACACATGGTCCCCAAAATGTATCGCGAGATTGATTCAAATGTAAGGTGCTGGGCAGCGTTTTATTGTTCGGGTTAGTGCCCTTAATTCAACTAACAATAGGTAAGTAGCGTTTTGCTTTATTTTACTTTTTTTTTTTTTTTTGCTTTGTTTTAGTTTCTAACTTCACACATATACAGAGAGAAAGTAGATCTGGATATCTATTTAATTTTTTTTGCTTTGTTTCTTTCGATTATTTCTCACATTATTTGTTAAGCGATTGACTGAAAATGAAGTTATTGACTAATTGTGATTTTTTATTTTTGCAGAATGGGAACAAGCAAAATGAAGGAGAGATGAAGAACGAAGAGCAGCATAATTCTCTTCTTTTTTTTTAATGTATTTTTTGTATATTTATTTGTTGAGGAACTATTGTAAATTGTCTAATATTAAAGTTATTATATAGTACTTGTTTGTAAAGTTTAGTTTGATATGAATTTAATTTGTAATGTTGAATTTGTTTTTTGTTGTATGAGTTATTTAATAAAATTATTTTGAGTCCTAAAAATTTAAATTTTGAAATAGATATTGCAGCATTTATAAAATGCTAGTATTATTTTGTGGCAAATTAATTTTTTTCCCCAGAAATTCATTTATACCCAGAAAAGCGACCTCTTTTCTATTTAAAAAAATATTTTCTGGGCAATAGCGACCAATGTTGGTCGCTTTATTAACCCAGATTTCCTAAAAAGTGACCAACTTTGGTCGCTATTCTATTAAAAAAAAAAGATTCTGGAAATTAGCGACCAATTTTGGTCGCTTATATTTTTTTTTTAAAAATCTTGAATTTAGCGACCAACTTTGGTTGCTTATTTTTAAAAAAAAAATTAATAAAAAAGCGACCAACCTTGGTCTCTATTTTCCAGATTTTAAAATATAATATTTGGATTAGAGACCAAAGTTGGTCGCTTTTTTACGATTAATAATAAATAAATAAAAACGTATTTTACATTTAGAGACCAACTTTGGTCGCCAAAATTATATTATTAAAATAATAAAGCGACCAAAGTTGGTCGCTATAGTCTTTACCCGGAATATTTGGTCTTTTACCTTAGAGACCAACTTTGGTGACTTTTAGACCTATAACCGACCAACTTTGATCGCTTTTTATGGTCGCTTTTTATCGGATTTCTAGTAGTGCTATTCTATTGTTGGGCTTAGGTTTTTTTTGAAAGATTTCATCAGAGATAGAAGAATACGATGATAATTGGTATCAAAGATTAAAGGAAGGTTATGGCAAGGAAATGATTTCAGGTAAAGTTTATCATTGTCCATTCTATACTGGAAGAAAAAGAAGCAAGCCTACAACATTAAAGATCTTGTGCAACATTCTTCAGACGTGAGCAAAGTCTCAAAAGAAAGATACTAACGAAATATTTTGGAGTATAAGCTTACCGGAAAAAATCCAAAAAATTCGAAATTGAAAAACCCGACTTTTGTTAGTTTGGTTTGATCTATAGATTTAAAAACCCGATATAGTTGGTTTGATTTGGTTTTGATAAAATCGAACCAACCCGGTCCATGTATACCCCTACTTCTTTGGCCTACCTCTACCTCTTCTTAGCCCCAATAGTCCTAACTGGGGCATCTGCGTTTCTGCTCATCACATGCCCAAACCATCTAAGTCTAGCTTCCCGCATCTTGTCCTTTACCGAGGAAACTCCCACTTTAGCCCGAAGATCTTCATTTATGATCCTATCCGTCCTGGTATGTCCACACATCCATCTCAACATCCTCATTTCTGCTACTTTTATGTTCTGGACATGCGAGATCTTGATTGGCCAACACTCAGCTCTGTGCAACATAGTCGGTATAACCACTACTCTGTAAATTTTGCCTTTAAGTTTAGGTGGCACATTTTTATCTCATAAAATACCTGATGCGAGCCTCCACTTCACCCATCCCGCTCCACTACGGTGTGTAACATCTTCGTCAATCTCCCCTATTTCCTTGGATAATATACCCAAAGTAATAAAAGGAAAAGTAGATAGAGGGATTAGTTATTTGAGATCTGTAACTCTTATAATCAAGTGGTCTAGCTCAAAAATAGCTTATATATAAATTGAAAAGAGATTCCGAACCATTACATATATCACACATTCAAATGAAAAATTTCAATGAAAACGATAAAATGGATTACAAAAACTCATCACAAAGGTTCATGAATAGAAAAAAGAACAAACAATTGACGTGCACCATAAATAAATTAATTAAAAAAAAAAAAAAAACAACTTATAAGTCCACGTGACAAGTGGTGGTTTGAGAACTCTTCGTTGATGAAACAGGCACCATAGGTTTACACAAAAGCTTCAACTTCCGATGACTAGATTTCCAAATTCCCACCTTAAACCTTATCTTAGCCCTAACTTTGATCACCATTTGCACAGCTCCGGCCGTCCTCTCCATCTTCAAATCACGAGCAACATCGCCGTACAACGCCACGTCTTTCGCCGGAAGGAAAAGGTCCAAATAAGTAATGTTACGACGAGGCTGAAAGAATGGTTCCACATTACTGAAAGCAATTTGTTGAGAGTTGTAAAACAGTTTCACTTCAATACTGTCGTAATATATGGAAACCCTACTATTGGTATTGAAAGCTTTTAACGTGAAGTTGAAATTTCCATACAAATGTTCATTTTTGGTCATGTTGTAGCCATGCAATGAAGCATTTTCAATTGAGTAAATTGGTTTACGTGGCTTCACTGCTAACCAAATGACAAGTATTGTTATGCCAACGATAACGATTAGGGTTAAGAGTATAAGGGCTATGCATTTCAACGGGCTGAGCCGCCGTGGCTTGGCGCCGTTTCGTGGCGGTGGTGCGGTCGTAACGGGCATTTTGACGGTGGAGATTGTGGAATGAAGAAGTTGCTATAATTGATCAAAATTCTGATCAATGTAAATAATTATATACGAAAGAAAAACTAGAGAATTTTTATATATGGAGAAGCTACTGTACTTTTCTCTAATTTCAAAGTTCTTGCTCTATTATGTAGGGAAAAGAAGATAAAGGTTAAAGGTGACAACTGTGTCTTCTTTTTCTTTTAGGCTTTTGGTTCCTTGACTGTAACTCAAGAGATCTCAGAGTTGCCAACACGGGCGGAGCTAGAGCACGACCTACGGATTCGGCCTAACGTATTAGCTTTTGTCCAAATCATGTATTTATATTAAGAAGTTCATCGAATATAATACAAGTTATTAATTTAAAACCTAGTAACTTAAACAGATAAGATTCCCGAAACCATAAACTGCAAATCCGGACTCCGCCTCTTATTGCCAACTCCAATTATCCAATGAATATGTGCCATTCTTTTACTTTTTCCTGTAATAACTTTTGTTATCCTATTGAAGCATATATTTTTCATTGTTAACTCAAAAAGATACATAGTGTGCTTATTGCATGAATATTCTTATCTTGTATGAAGAAAAAAGGCAAGGAAAGGGTGCGTATTACTATATCTTGTTGATATATATAATACATGCTTAGTTAACAAGTTATTCGAAAACCATCTCTCTAAAGTTATTCTTAAAGATGTTAATTTGATAGATATGCTTATGCATGCCCTCAAACTAGACAGAAAATATTTTTATTTTTTTTGGTGCAAAGGATGATATATATATATATATATATATATATATATATATATATATATATATAGGTTAATCCCTAATGTTACACTGCTATGGCAGTTACTGAGGTACTTTAAGGCCCCCAATGATGCATAATTTTGCATAATAGTACTTAAATTACAACCCAAAAACGATCTAGGTAGTTCAGTTCCTAGGATATTTGCCCAAAGTACATCATTGGCAAACACCGGAGGAACTGCTAGAGTTACTGATTTACACAAAAAAAATTCCTTCGCTGCTTCCTTTGCCAGTGCGTCATCTACCCTGTTTTCCTCCCTGTAGGTGTGCCTCGCCTCCACTCTGCCCATCCTTTGGATTAGCGACCTGCATTCACAAATTAGAGGGTCAAATATTAGATTTCCATTAATCAGCATATTGATTGTTTCTGAGGAGTCAGTGTTTATTTCCAACGGCAGAAGGTTATTCAGTTCCGCCAGTTGTAGAACTTTGGTGATTGCTCTGATTTCTGCCCTTATGTTTGTTGTATGGGGTATGTTTTCCATGTATCCTAAAATCTAGTTGCCATTATGGTTTCTGAAAACTCCCCATATTCCCCCCATTCCAGGATTCCCTTTAGTTGCACCATCAGTGTTTAGTTTATAGAAGTCCCTTGGTGGAGGAGTCCACTTTAGCATGACTTGGTGCTTGTACTTTGCTTGCTTGTTGTTATTCATCACACAGAACTCAGTTGCCTTTGCAATTGTGTTGTTAGCGTTAATTGGGTCCTTTTGTTGTTAAAGATATTGTTGTTCCTGGTCAGCCAAATGTGTCATAGGCAGTATGGCATGAGGCTGCCCCAATTAAGGCATGCATTATACTCAATGTCTTTGATTTTATTCACAACTGATATCCAAGGGAGGCCATTAAGGCTTAGGTTTGATGGAGGAGGGGTTGTTGCTTTTGATTGGATTGTATGCCAAAACTGGACAATGTTTGGACATTGAGAGAAGATATGGTCAATGTCGAATCCACAAAAGTGACATTGTTGTGGACAGTCCAGTCCAATTGAGTGGAGGAAACTTCTGGTTGGCAGTCTTCTGTGAGTTAGGAGCCAGATGAAGTGTTTTATTTTGTTTGGAGTGTGAAGCTTCCAGATTTCCCTGAATTGTTCTTCCCTATCAGGAGGGTAGCCTGAGTTTTCCTGCTTAAAAAGGAGTAAGCAGTGTTGTTGGAGAATTGGCCATTGGCAGTGAGGTCCTAGATTAGGTTGTCCTCTTTTGTGGCAACATTTGGAATGAATACAGAGTTAAGGAGGTCTAGGATATGGGGTGGAAGATCAAATGACAAGATTGAGGTGTTTCAGGTTCCCATTTGGTGTATTGAATCGACCCTAATGGTAAGGTCATTCTGAGTTTGAGGGCCTTGAATCAATTCCCTTAGAGCTGGCTGGTTAGGGATCCATTTGTCATTTAAGAAGTTAACCATATTCCCTCTATTGAATACCCATCTACTGGCTTTGCTACAAGTTTCCCAACCCTTCAGTAGATCCTTCCAAATAGGTGATTTTTGAGTTCTATGGTGTCCCAAACCTTGTGCAGGTCTTGACATATTACAGTGTTTGTGGATCAGAACTCTGGCCTAGGGGCTGTTAGTATTCTTGTAGGCTCTCCATGCTAGGTTTGCTAGAGCAATTGTTTTTAATGCAAGCTTTATGCAATCCTAACCCCCTGGTTTTGTTTGAGTAACTACATCATATCCCACTAGATCATTTGTAGTTTCCTTTTTTCAGGGGTGGTGCGCCAGAGGAAGTTCCTCTGAATTTTATCAATTTGATTAGTTACTTTGGTGGGGAGGGAGGTGTATTGCATGACATGGCTTGGGATACTATTCAGAGTTGTCTTTGCCAGGACTGTTCTCCCAGTCATGTTGAGTTATTTAGTTTTCCTACCAACCAGTTTAGATTGCATATTGTCAATTATGAATGGGAAATCTGAAGCTGCTTGTCTTTTGTGAAAAATGGGGAAACCAAGGTATTTCCCAAAGGAAGTGGTGTGTTTGATGGATAGCATGTTGGTGAGTTGTTGTGATGTATCCTGGGTTGTATTGGAAGAGAACAGGACGCTTGATTTGGACAAGTTTATTTTTTGCCTTGACTGGTTATTAAAGCTCTGTAAGATGGACATTATTGTGTTACAGTTTCTAGTGTTGGCTTTAGCAAAGAGAGTGAGGTCATCTGCAAAGAAGATATGAGATATCTTGGGCCCTAACCTACTTATACTAATGGGATTCCAATGGTTCTGCATGACTGCTTGGTCAATGGATCTAGAGAGCCTTTCCATACACAGTATGAATAGGTAGGGGGATATTGGGTCTCTATGTCTGATGCCTCTTGAAGGATTGAAGGCTTCTGTTTTTCCTCCATTGACAAGAATGGAGATGGATGAGGTGCTTATACAAGACATGATTAGATTGGATAGCCTCTTGGGGAAATTGAAGGCTTTTAGAGTGTCCCTAATGAAAGACCATTCCAGCCTGTCAAAGGCCTTCTCCGGGTCTATTTTTAGGATCATACTACCATTCCTACCTTTCATTTTTCTGAAGTGGTTTATGTATTCCTGGACAATGATGGCATTGTCACAGGCCCTTCTATTAGTTAGGAAGCTGGCTTGGCTTGGGCCTATGATGTGAGTCATGATTGGTTTTATCCTGTTCACAATGATCTTGGTGACTTTTTTGTAAATTGTGTTACAGAGACCAATAGGTCTGAAGTTTTTCAGCATTGAGGCTTGGGGAACTTTTGGAATTAGACACATTAGGGTTTGGTTCATCGTGGAGTCCATGGAACAAGTGTTGAAGCATTTCATGCAGAATTGTGAGACAGATTCCCCCCACAATGTCCCAGTACTTTTGGTAGAAGAAGGGGTGGAGGCCATCAGGGCTAGGTGATTTGAAAGGTTTATTGGAGAAGACAACCTTCTTTATTTCAGACAACTGGAAGGGCCTGTCCATGAAGGCCTTGTGGCTTTGGAGCAGGGTAAGCTCCATGGTGGAGTGATTGGTGGTTGCCCAAGGGACTTCAGTATGGAAGGTAGTGTAAATCTTAGTGAAGAAATCAACAATGGTGGTCTGGATCTCTTTTTGATCAGTGATCCAGTTACCATTGTCTTCTTTAAGGGAGAGGATCATGTTTCTGCTCCTTCTATTTAGTGTAGAAGTGTGGAAGAACCTTGTGATGGCATCTCCTTCATTGAGCCAGTTGATCCTGGATTTCAGCTTCGAGAAGTTTTCCTCATTTCTGAGAATAAGGTTCAGCTCATTGTTTAACTCAGACTCAAGATTTTGCAGAAAGCTACTGAATTGGTAGCTAGCTGACCTTTGGATGCCATTGATTCTAGCTAGGAATCTATTCTTTTGGTGGAAAATGTTACCAAAGACCTCCTTGCTCCATTTAGTTGCTAGTTTTTTGAATTCATTAATGGATTGAAGGAGGGTGGGTTGGTCCTTGAAGGCATGATTGATGATATTGGGGAAAGAAGGGTGACTAGCCCACATAGTTTCAAATTTGAAGGGCCTGGTTGGTTTATTACTAGGGGGCCCTTCCATTTGGATTTTTAAGGGACAGTGATCTGAGTGGGTCCTAGGAAGGTGTAGTACACTTGCCTCAGGGTACTGTTTAATCCAGCCTTCGTTAGCAAAACACCTATCAATCCTTTCTAGAATAAGAGTATTACAGTTGGTGTATCTTTTATTGGTCCATGTGTATTTGCTACCTTTGTATCCTAGGTCAATAAGATTACCCTTATTTATGCAATTCCAGAATTGGTTGCTACGGTTAAGATTTATAGGGTTTTTCCTAAACTTATCCCTAGCTTTCAAGACTCCATTGAAGTCTCCACCAATGAACCAGCTTTCACTGGTGGTTCTAGCTATAGTTATTAGCTGCTCCCATAGGAGTTCTCTTTCAGAGAGAATGTTATTTGCATAAATAGTAGAGAAAAACCAGGGAGATTGTTCAGGTCTTACCTTCACCATTGCATGGATTCCTTAGGGGGTAGTGGCCACTTCCTCCACAGCTACCAGTTCCTCTTTCCACATGAACACAATTCCCCCAGACAAGCCCACCACTGGGGATTGAATGATCATATCGAAGTCCAGGGTTTGAGCCAGTGCCTGGTGGTCAGTCATCTTGGTTTCTAGCAGAACTAGCATTGTCGGTCTATGCATCTTGACCATTTCAAGGCAGTGCCTTTTGAATTCAGCACCATTACCCCTCTAACATTCCATATGATGTAGTTCATCACTAGGGATGTGGGTGATAGGTGAGATCCCTCGCGAGGGCTCGATGAGCCTGGCATGCTGGGCACTAGAGGTGGTGGAGACTTCCTTTTCAGACTCAGGATAGGGGTTAAGTTCAGTAGTGGCTTCGGCGGACCTTGTGTTTGGATTGAGACTAAGCTCATTCCACATTTGGACATTGCTCTGGGGCACAAGACCACTACTACTTCGCTTACTTCTGTGCTGAATTCAATCGACCTCACCGAGTTTAGCATTATCGAGTCTATTCTTGGTGCTGGGTAGTTCTGCTCCAGTTCCTGTGTAGCATCTTTTTTCTTGAGAATCTCCAGTGTTGTGGTAACTCCTCGATGGATGTTCTGTAGTGGAGGTGAGGAAGTTGCATTCTTTGGATTCGAAGTCAAGTGGTTTGGTTGGATGATGATTTGAGTGGAAACTGGTTCCGCTGTTGGGTCCTCCTTCATCAGATCCGGAAAGAAGGGGAGTGATTGGAAACTTTGGAGTATGTGATTATTTAGGGCTTGTGGGTCTGTGATTGGGGCTGGGCTGTCGCTGTTGGCCATCGACTGCCATAGGAGTGGTCCAAATATTGTCAAAGCTTTGTTGAGGGCTTCCACTGTCACTCTCGTAATATGCGCCGGGTTCTGCACAATCAATGTGATTCTCTTGTTGTCGAGAGTGAATTCGTATGAGAGGCATTGCCCCTGCAAGGCAACCTCCAACTAGGAGGCCGGTTGGTGGTCTGGTGGTAGTGGATGGGTGGAGATGGTGGTTGGGGTCGGGTCTTTTGCCATTTTTGTGTTTTTTGGCTTTGCTATTTTGGGAAAAGAGTGAATTAGGATTAATCGATTGATTTCCCATCATAAAGCTTCCTAATGTCACATCTTGGATAGTGGAAGGGTTGCCTTGTTTTGGGATTAGGGGTTTTGGATGCTCATTAATTGTAGATGTTACAAAGGTGACCTTTGAGGTCTTTTCGGCTGAAGAGGGAGAAGGTTGCAGACAGGGCACTCGATTGCCATATCTGTCGCTTGGGTTTTCTCCATTAGAGAAGGTTGCAGTAGCTGTGGTAGGGGAAGCGTATGCTTTGACCTTTGGGTTGAGTTGTACGTTACCAGTGGAGCCTAATGTTTCCTGTTCCTTTGATTGCATGCGGACGGCCCCATTGGGCACATTGCCTAAGGTGATGATTGGGGCTTCAGGAATTGGGCTTGATCCCACTTGGGAGCTGGGTTAGTGAATTGGGTTGGTGGGGTCGTCGGCGTTTGAACCCGTTTTTCTTTTAAAGCTCGTGTTAGGTTACTCTATTGGACTTGGATTAGGCACGTGCCTTGTCCATTTTGGGTCACTGGTGGGTTTTATTGTTGGGACTTGTTGCCTTTTTGAATTTTTTTGAATATTGTTTACTTATTTTTTAACATTGTAATTAAAGGATTTGGTTTGGAGGAACTTACCTGAAATGGCATCGAACATATTTACCTGGACCTCCTCCGCTTGTGTATTATGGTGTTGTTTCAGCGATTGGCCTTCAGCGTTTGGAATTGTTTTGTGTTGTCCCTGCTTGCGTCTTCTTGGGAATATAACTATCTTCCATTGGCTCTCCTCCGGTGGGATGTCCGTTGGATGGCGTTCTTGTGATTCGTTGGCTGTTGATGTTGGACGTTGACTGTATGAACATCTTAGGGTCGTGTGGCCTATCCTACCACAACTGGTGCATAATGTTCCATCACCTTCATAAATCACTGATTGTTTGTGGTCTCCAATGATCACTGATGTTTCCACCGGTGATTCAAGTGGAACTTGGATGCAGATGCGTGCATATCTCCCCCTTAGCGTGAAAGAAGTACATTGATTTATCTTCAGTAGTTACCTAGTTCCCTCCCAACTTTCTCCAGTATGATTGTGTCGTAGAATTCAGTTGGTAGTTGGGGTAATCTTATCCAGATGGCAGTAGTAGTGAGTGTGGCTTCCTGTGGAACAAATTTTGGTTCCTATTTACGGACGGAAAGAAAATGGCCAGATACAAACCATGGGCGAAGATGGAGTGCTTTCACCATGCTTTCATCTAAACTGAATTTCACTATGAATAAGTCATATCCTATGTCAATCAAGATTAACTGTTAGGATGGTTTTCATAGGTCAATTAGTTTGGAGTGTAGCATATGATGAGGCATTTTTTTCTTGAAGACCTTGATGATTACTGAAAATTTCCATGGTTTGTAAATTCTTTCTTTTCCTTCTGTTGATAGGGGAATGGACCCTTCAATGTGTTTTCCCTTAATCCCTTCTGGGATTGATTGGTGTTCCATGTCATAGTAGTTAGCTTGGTTGCAATCTTGTTTATCCAAGAGCATTTCCTTATAGGACTGATGAGGTAATTCTATCTCCGTTTGGATTTGTTTATTCGGTGGTTCCGGTAGGAGGGGGATTTGATCAAAGGTGGTTCCGTGAAAGCACTCGAGGGTTTCTAGGGAGAGTTTACTATGAGAGATAATACACAGATACAACTTTATTCGTGCTCCAATACTCCCTTTCTATAGACAGAAAATAATTTCACTAACGAAAAAGTTTGCTATGATTTAAATATGGGAAAAACCACTTCTTTTAATTAGGGGTGTACATAGGTCGGGTTGGTTTGGCTTTTGCAATTACCAAACCAAACAAATTGTATCGGGTTATTAAATCTAAAAACCAAACCAAAACAATAAAACTCGGATTTTTCAATCTCGGTTTTTCTCGAGTTTTCGGGTTATTCGAATTTTTTCGGATTTTTGTCGATAAAATCTTCGTAGCACAAAACATATAACTTGTGCTCAAAATATTTCTTTAATCCTAGTAAGATCCAACTATATAAGGTATTTTTCAAGAAAATAATACAAAATATGAGATGCGCCATGGCATTATCCTAAAATATTCAACAATAAGGCAATAAAATTATGTAATAAAAATATTGTTAATTAAAAAGCCATAATAAAAATAAACATCAACTAAAAGTATTAAGTCATGCTAAAATAAGTAGACTAATAAGGGAGTTTTAATTACATGACTAAATGCTAAAAAAAAATAAAAATAGGTTACGCATTTTTATCTAAATTGTTGCAAAAAAAAAAATAGTTATTCAATACATTGCCGTTCGTAGTATTGAATTGAATATTTTTTGTTAACATTAATATTGAATGAATTTTGGTTTGGGCTTTTGTTAGCATTATTTAAGTTACTAATATTAATGTCTATAAAATTTTTTGGAACATCCAAAAGTTTTAAGTCCAACCTTGAAATAATACCTTAAAAGATAAAGTTATGAAAAGGTTTAAGAAATATTTATAATACATCATAATAAGTATATTTATATATATTAAATATATCTAAAATTTCTATATATATATAATGCCGGGTTGGTTTAATTTCGCTTTGACTATCTTTAGTTAAAATCAAACCAAATCAATTATGGTCGGATTTTTTTTTCCAACATCAAACCAAATCAAACCAAACCATAGTCGGGTTATTTTGTCTCGACTTGACTCGAATTATCGGGTTGGTGCGATTTTTCGATTTCCTTATATACCCCTACTTTTAATCATGTAGTCATTTTTTTTTTGGTTAGTCTAGATCTCCCCACTTTTGGTTTTTTTTTTTTTTTTGCAGGAGCATGCGACATGCGTACTATAATATATAGTGCTATATAATATAACCTATAAAAAATACATTACAACAACGAAAAGGTGTTTTACATCTGAATCAAGACCTTGTCAAAAATTAATAGTAAATTATTTGGTGACTCGAACATACGACCCTAAGGTAGGTGAAGGTTAAAGTTAAACGTCCTTGTATAACACATGGGTCAGAATAGGAATAAAGTAGTAATAATTACTCATATATATGGACCAAAACCGTTATTTCCCCTTAAGATATTAGTAGTAATAACGAAAAAAATAGTCATTGGTCCTTTACTTTAGGAGGAATACGAGGAAGGAAAAGATGACTCATAGTTGCTTTGTTAAGAAAAAGCTATTATCACGTAAACATGTTTTCTCCTTTCTTTCCTTTGAGAATCCTCCCTGCCCTTCTCCTAAAGGTATCACCTCTTCTTCTTAATTTCTCTCTAATTCTTTGTTAACATTCTTAATCTTTGATTTATATATTATTATTACGATGCCTCATATTCATTGTTAAGGAAGAAAAATTGATGATGTTTTATGATAATCCAATATAGTTGCATGTTTTTACATGTGATTAATTAGTTTCATGATTTCTTTAACAGGATTGATTATTTTGGGAGAGTGGCAAGGATCTATACGGCGTCGTCCTTTTACCTATAGGATTCAGTACTAGGGCCTCTTCAAAAATGTCTTCATCTAACGACGATTCATCACCTAGTCCACCTTCTGGAGATAGTAATAATTCGTCTTCTAACGATTATAACAATAACAATAATAACAATAACGACAATGACAAGTCTCAGCATTCGTCCGATTCATCTAAGCGAGGATGGCAATCCCCTCCACCCCCACCACCACCACCTCCT
>MU678605.1:32664-50136 GCA_026770625.1 Nicotiana glauca
TCTCATTCGAGACATAAGTCACCACCACTGCCAAAACATTCTTCAAATGATAGTAACAATAATCATGAGAAAGCAATACTTATAGGAATTGCTGCAGCAGCAGGACTATTACTTCTGGTTATGCTAGTTTTCGTAATATCTTGCTGTAAAAGGAAAAGAAGAAGGCCACGTGATCAAATGGGCTTTTACAGGGACAATTCTTATAGAGCCAAGGGTATAAATCTTTCTCTTTTCATCTCTAATTACCTTATATATATTGTTATGTTATTATTGATATAATGTTTTTTGGGTAAGTGCACATATAGTCATTCTCATGAATGTTATTTAGAGATTAGTCAGGTACTTATTTTGTCCAGAAATTTTAAAATAAAAATCTTAACTTCGGGAAAATTTAGGACACAGAACTAAAGAACTGAAATACAGGACGCACTGGCTAATTCCTAAATAGTAGCTCTTTAAAGTGGCTACCTGGTGTCATTTCTACATGTTTTTTTTGACATCATATCTTAGCTATATAAATAGGTATTTTAAACCTTTTTTCCCTGACTGAATGCAATGCCTAGATAATGAAAAGCTTATTCATGAAGTCCAATATTGTTGTGCTTAAGAATTTAACTATTAACATTGACAATTTAAAGTTTTTTTTATGCTGTCAAGTTATTTAATTTAAAAGACTATTAAGTGTAGCGACTCATAATAAGTGAAATTAGTAACATAGGTATGTGACCTTCTAGTGTAAATCGAAGTAGATAATTCTTTAGAAGGGGAACCTTCGAGCAACGGCAAAGTTGTCTCCGTATGACTATAGGTCACGGGTTCGAACCTAAAATCAGTCACTAATGCTTGCATCTAGGTAAACTGCCTACATTACATCCCTTGGGGTGCGGCCCTTCCTCGGATCTTGCATGCACACTGGACGCTTCGTGCACCAAGCCTGCCCCTTTTTCTTGTTAGCTTATCTTGCCATTTTTCGGTTTGGCCTCTAAACCAAAGTTTTCATATATTAATTTGAACAGGTGGTGACTATTATAACAATGAACAAGGGAATTGGAACAACAACAATCTCCAATCTTCAGAACATGTTGTTAAAATACCCCCTCCAACTAACAGTGCTGGAGTAAGTTCAGAATATAGTTGGCCAATAGCACCACCACCACCACCGCCACCAATGAGCAATACGAGCTCTGCTAATTTCTCTGGCACACAACGTAGCAACACGAGCTCTGCTAATTTCTCCGGTACACAACAACAACAACAACAACAAAAACGAAAACCTCCGAATTTGCCACCTCAAAGCCCAACAAATATGTCATTTGGTTTTAACCAAAGCAGTTTAACTTATGACGATTTAGTAACTGCAACTGGAGGATTTTCTAAGGCTAATCTTCTTGGACAAGGTGGTTTTGGATTTGTACATAAAGGGGTTTTACCTAATGGTAAAGAGATAGCTGTAAAAAGTTTAAAATCTAATAGTGGACAAGGAGAAAGAGAATTTCAAGCTGAGGTTGAAATTATAAGTCGTGTACATCATCGACATCTTGTGTCTTTAGTTGGCTATTGTATTGCTGGATCTCAAAGGATGTTAGTCTATGAGTTTGTTCCTAACGACACTCTTGAATATCACCTTCATGGTATGATTTTAACATTACTCAACATAAGTCATTTTTTCGCAAAAATATTTTCCATGAAAAAGTAATTTTCTGATGTTTTTTCTAACCAGAAAATATTTTCAAGGAAAATATACTTTTTTAAAAACATCTTCATGGTATGATTTTAACATTACTTAACAATGTGTTTAGTATGACTGAAGTCATTTTCCGCGAAAATATTTTTCATGAAAAAGTAAGTTTCTAGTTTTTTTTCTAACCAGAAAATATTTTCAAGGAAAATATAGTTTTTCAAAATATCTTCATGGTATGATTTTAACATTATTTAACAATGTGTTTAGTATGACAGAAGTCAATTTTCACGAAAATATTTTTATGAAAAAGTAAGTTTCTGGTGTTTTTTCTTACCAGAAAATATTTTCAAGGAAATTAAACATACTTTTTTCAAAAAATATCTTCAATGAAAAATGACTTTCATCTTACCAAACACACTTTTAAACTGAAATATTCTTATTTAGTTAAATTGTTATTTTTAAATATGTTAGTCCTTTCTTTAAAATTAATCTCTTTTTACATCCTTGTGTAGGACCTGGTAACCCAGTAATGGATTTCCCTACGAGGATTAAAATTGCAATAGGGGCAGCTAAAGGGTTTGCTTATCTTCATGAAGATTGTAAGTTCAATTATTTATCGTTTTCCCTCTAGATAATTGATATATTTAATTTTCCCCCTCGTGGCTAAGTAATCTTTATAAAGAATTCAACTTAAATCCTTAATATGTAAAATTAAATATATTGATAGTATAAAAAATCTTTACACTGTCAGTATATATAACTTTAATTTTTTTATATAAATTGCAGGCGACCCTCGCATTATCCACAGAGACATTAAAGGTGCAAATATCCTACTGGACAACAACTTTGAAGCCAAGGTAGAAAACAAAATAACAATAATATACGTATGCTTCCCTGTCACAATTTATGTGGCATTTTTCATATAATTTTTATATTTTTGTTTTAATTTCAAAATATTGAATTGATCGAATTCAATTTAACTTCAAGGATTTCCCTTTGGCTTATAGAATGTTCAGCTCTTTTAGCCAAAAAAAAAAATGTTCAGCTCTATTACGGATTTAACAAACATTTTTATTATCAGGTGGCTGATTTTGGGCTAGCTAAGCTTTCAGCAGATAACTTTACTCATGTGTCTACTCGTATAATGGGAACTTTTGGGTAAGCAGTCTAAATATATGATATATCTTTTTTGTTTTTGTTTTCATTTAAGAATAACAAAAACTTCTTGTTCGAAATTATTTGACTTACTTTAATATTGTCCACAATAGATTGAACTAAACTTGAATTTTTTTTGTTTTATTTCAACATATAGGTACCTCGCACCCGAATATGCTTCGACTGGAAAACTGACAGAAAAATCTGATGTATATTCTTATGGTATTATGCTTCTGGAACTTATAACTGGACGTCGTCCTATAGATGTCAACAGTGACGGTGACAATTTAGTTGATTGGGTATATATATTTTCATTTTTGCTGCTTGAAACAAAATTTCTTAATTATTTTAAATTACTTTATATTAATTTAATAATTTGTATATTTATATTTACGTACATCCAGGCTAGGCCAATTCTCAATCGTGCAACAGAGGGTGGAAATTATGATGAATTAATAGACTTACGCTTGGAAGGAAAATTTGATGCCCAGCAAATGTTATGCATGGTTACTTGTGCTGCTGCATCAATCAGACATTCTGCTAGAAGACGTCCAAAAATGAGTCAAGTAAGTCTCTTGTCCAATATATATATTTTCTTTAGTATCAGACCTTTCTATAACGGTCATTCTCTATAACGACATTTCACTATAACAACCAAGTTTTCTTTGGAATCCTTGTTCATTTTATGCTACATTATATGTTCTCCATAACAACACTTCACTATAGGAGCCAAAAAAATATCGGAACAAACGAGACTGTTATAGAGAGATTTGACTGTACTCAAATCAACATAAAAATCACATTTTAATAGTAATTTGGATTTTCTAATTTAGTAAAAAGAGATGTGCGTCATATAATATACGAGTATTAGAAATAGTTTGTTGATGATTGATCATAAATTTGCAGATTGTACGTACTTTGGAAGGTGATGTATCTTTATTGGATGATTTAAATAAAGGATCAACACCAGGTCATAGCGGAATACCTGGATCAGGGGAAAGTTCTGAATGTGATGGACGTTCATATGATATTAAAAAGGTCAAGAAATCTGAAATATCAAGTGAAGAATTCACAAGTAGTGAACATGGATCGACTGGTGAATTTGTCCATTCCAGAGGTGAAGCTTAAGAACTTTGTCCTCGTGGAACATAGATGAATAGAGTTTAACTTTAAAGAGATAATAGCGTTACCTTTTCCGGAAACAGTCTCTTTACCTCCACAAGATAGGGGTAAGGCCTGTGTATACACTACCCTCCCCAGACCCCACTTATAGTATTAAACTCCCCAGACCCCATTTATAGTATTAAACTGGATATTGTATTGTTATTGTAATAGCGTTACTTCATTTTATTTATTGTAGACACAACAAGTACCTTCATTCAAGAGTTGAAGGAGGCCTTAGGTACTGAAAACTAGTTTTTTTGTATATATACTTCCACCATGAAACATAGATTAGACTGGTGGTGGTAGATGTATATATCTGCTCGTTAGAAGCAGCATGACATAGTAATTTTATCATTTAAGTTTGTTTATAAGTTGAGCCATTTTGTTCTGTTTTGGAATTTAAGACAACAATAGTGCACTTCCCTTTTTCTTTTCCCTACCGGTAATACTAGTGTTAGTACGATATCTTTTTATTCTTAGATTGCTATTACTATTTACCGTTTGATTGCTATCTTTCGCTTTAAGTTTTTAATGGTACTACTTGTTGCCACTGCTTCTTTTCATATTTTCTCTAGTCGAGGATCTATTGAAAACAACCCCTCTTCCAAAATAGAATTAAGATATGCGCACACACTACCCTCCCAGACCCCTTGTGGAATGAACTAGGTTTGTTGTTGTAGTAATAGTGCGCATTATCACTACGTTATGTTTTTTAATTGAAGTTATACAACGTACCGATTTGTCAATTGCTAGTATATGTACTACACATTTGTAGGCAAGTTTTAGCTAAAGGCTAAACCTTTTGAGGATATCTTGCTCTCTGTCACATTATCCTACTGTTGGTTCATATCTACTCAACCGGTTTCAAAACATAATTTGTGGTGGACACCAAATGTAATTTGACAAAACATAAGAATGATGAAACCAAGCTGAGTTATGTTTCCATTTGTAGTTTCTTTTGGAAAGGTTTAATTAAGAGTGACATTCCGTGGGAGTACATTAATTCAGTTGAACGAATGTGGAATCCAAGTGCAGATCTTATGAACTGAGAAATAAGAGATTATAACAGTGACCCAGTACGACAACATTATATTGACAAGTATTTCGCTATCACAATACTGCCTAATTTAAAATCTGTTCTTATCTGCTGAATAAACCATTAGTAGAAACAGTACCACCTTTAAAAGGAATATGTGCCGAGAAAATTGATAGCTTACAAAGATCAAGCTCTAGTACAAAAAAGGGACATGTTACAACACCAAGAAGTCACAAAGACACTCATTTTGAGAAAACTGCCAACAGGAGATGCGGACAAAAGGCACCAGATACAATGACGAGAACATAACTTACACTCAAGAAAGTAAACAATCAACCACCCTTTAAAAATCTTCTAAAGAATCAAATTGGTAAATAATATGAAAAGCATAAGAAAGTGAATGTGGAAATTGTCACCAGTTAACCTCCAGAATGGGAGACAGGTGTAGTCACAAATTGGCCATTCTTGTATACATGAGAAAATTGCTGCGGCAAAGCATGCTCACCCTGCAATAACTGCCCATATTAAACTAGCTCGACCTCATCACAAAGACAAAAAGTAAAAGAAGAAAAAAAACTAGTTCGAAACAGGGAACGCAGATAGATTTTATGCTGCCAGAAATAAGTTCAGACCCTTTCGTTAATAGGACATAGGTACTCTACAGTCTACACTATTACTATGATATATCCTTGCCCATCAGTTAAGATGCCAAGTGCTGTTCATCTAAAGCTGATTGAATAAGAGGAAGGAAATATCATCTTTTGCAAGGAGAAAAGGGCGTCTTCATATTTACTTGCTTGTGTGAAACTCAAGATGTTGCCAAAAGAACCCAATGAGAAAAAGAAAAGAAGAAAAGCACGACAAGAAGATGAGAATATCACACAAACATAGCGGGATCTTCTTTATAAATACATGGTTTGGCTTCAGCTCAGCGCTTAGCTCACTGCTTACCTTACAGTTTTTAGATGGTGTAAAGTATGTACAGAACTATGCTTGAAACCTATGACGGAAAACTCAGATTATAAGCATCAACAGCTCCTTTTCTGTTTTGTCACGTATCAGATTCAAAACACCAAGGTGGCATTTGTCAATGAGTTCACTTGCACATAAAGAGGTTTCACGTTGCAAGTTGGCATTTGTGAAATTGAGAACAAAATCTAAACTTGAACTTTGAAAGAAACTTTCAAGTTGAATCGTGGTTTGAAGTTTCAAAATCTACACCCACACATTGATCTTCTAGTTTCACAAACTTTTCTTTTTCAAAACATAACTTCACTTACAGAACTTTTTACCAAGTTCTGATTTAAATAATTTTTTCTGACTTCAACTTCAAATATATATGTCCAAAAATTGCATGAGTTATCTTCATGCACACACTTGTAAGGTATATTTCAAATAAGCACTTGTTACCAAGTGAGATGTCACCGACTATGCTTTTTGGAGATCATTAGCTTCTAAGAGGTCGTTTGGTAGAGTGCATCACACAAAATAATGCTTGCATTAGTTTTGTGTATTAGTAATACCTTGTTTGGTACACTTTTTCAACCTATGTATAACTAATGCAAGCATTAGTTATACATCCTATTTGGTATTATCTTATGTATAGTTAATGCATAGCAAAACCATGGTATTAGTAATACCAAGGCTATTAATGCATGCATTAGTATGTCTAAAGACAAAATTATCCTTAAAGTCCCTTAAAACTAAAGAATATAGAGGGTATTTTTGTAAACAACTATTTTTTTTTAAAATTATGCAATGCATTATAGTTTTTAATAGACCACAACAAACAATGTATAAAAAATAATCTCTGCATAACTAATGCTTGTATTACTAATACATGCATTACTAATCCTTGCATTACTAATACACCATATATAGCATTATTCTTATACACCCTACCAAACTATCCCTAAGTTCATTCACATCTGATTTTGATGCTTAGCAGTTAGCACAAGCACAAAAAGAAATACATGAATAGATAATTAAGAAAAAGGAAAAAAGAACACACCCAATCACTATCAGGTCCAGCACCAGGAACCAAAACATTGATTTCACTTGACTTGGCTGTTGTAATGGAAGTCTCCAAAGAACCTTTGCTCAAGTACAACTGGCATCCAGTTGTATTATCGACTGAAATTGTTGGTGCTGAACCCTAAAGAGCCCACACAACAGAAAAAAATACAATCACAAGGTCATGATACATAAAAGTGGAGTTCAAATAAAAGCATCAGTAAACCTCAAAGGAAAGCATTATTTCTATACCTGACATTGCACCTCCACACCATTGCAGTTGACAACCTCACAAGCTGCCACAACATCCTGTCCACCAAATTTACAAATAAAAATAAGCGCTTAGGTATAGAAAAGAACCATTAATACTTGAACAATGTATTCCCTCCTTTTGAAGTCAATCACCGACCGTGAATACGACTCCCATTTTAGTGCACTTATCAACTGTTATGTTGTTGACTTTCCCTGTGACATCAAACAAAAATCATCTCTGCATATTAGAACACTGAAAACCAACTCATTTTCTCCAGATTGTAGCAGTACTTTATATTAGAGGAAAAATGAAGGTTACCTTGGATCTGCAGAACTGAATCTTTGCAACCAAAAATATAAACAGATTGCTTTGCATCGCAATCATCAATGACTAGATTCTTTTTTCCTATATGATTCTCGACCACCCATCTGGAGCAAACACAACATCAAAGTCAGTGTTTCGTTTTGGAAATAAACAACTCGGAAAGCTTGATCTGTGACGTCGCATAGCTCTTTAGGAAGGCAGTAAGAACAAGATTCCATAGAGAAGCGCCATCAAAAACAGAAGCCAGCCAGTTCCAGCAGAGTCAACAGAGGCATATTTACCTAATCTCAAGCATGGATTAATTGAAAGCAGAAGTTTTACTCACTTACGACCCATCTGAAGCTCCAATTTTGGAGGTCCAGCTTTAGAGAAAGAGGGTGAGCTAACACGACCTTCCTTTTCTCCTGCACTAATGATACCAGTTCTGTCCACCCGGTTCTTTGTCTTCATATCATCTGTCACCTTTCTCAATCCTAGACAAGAAGAAAAAAAATCAACCAAGGGCAAAATAATATCTACATTAAACAGGAGGGACGGTAGCTGAATTTACCACAAGTCACTGGTTTTCCCGAATTAATTTCATCAAAAACAGCTGCCATCCCTTTCGTTGGACGTGATGATGAAGCCTGGGGAGATTCAGAGCTGAACAGAGAAGCTGGCGGTGGAGGAGGAGGCATGGGAGCACTTGGTGTGGGAGCTTTTGGTGGTGCAGATACAGCAACTTTCCCTGTAGCACTCCATACTGGACCCAATGGATAGTGACTCTTAACATAATCTCGCAAGCCAGGGAGATAAAGCTCTTTCAAGGCTTTTGCCCATTCAACATGATTCGAGTCTTTGTTTCGGAACTCCACAAGGACCTATTTATCATGAAATTTAATAGAAGTTAGAACAGTATTACATTTTATATTGTGAGCTATTAATGAGGGTAATATAACATATATAACAGAAACCAAACAGCAGAGAATAAATAGGAATATGATCTTCCAGCTCCGAAGAAAATCCTTTTCCATCAAGGATAGAATGGACTTGGTTACTGTTTTATTCTAGCTGGCAACTCAATCAACTCTTGGTATTTAATTTTTTCATTTTTGTTTTGGAGTCCTAAAATTATGGAAACAAAGATAAAATACATTTTGTAAATCCCCAAGGAGATGACGTAGTGGTTGAAGCATGGGTGTAATAACCTAAAGCTTCCAGGTTCAAATCTCAACTACAGCACTAGGGCGAGCTTCTGGCCTCGACGGGCAGGATTACTTTGGCAACCTTTAGCTGTGGGCTGGACAGGTTTAAAGGTGGACTAGCCGAGGTGCAAAATGTGGGGCCGAAACACCACCGACTAAATACATTTGATAGGTAGCTTCTTTATTTTCCAATCAACACCAACAACTACACATCAACCAAAAATAGTTGGGACAAAGGAGAATGTCTTGAATAATGATTGTTTTCAGACCAAAAAGAGTGGATGTTACACATGTTCGGGAACACTTCCACATACAATTGGCTAAAATTTCACCTTCTCTTGTCAATCCTTTATCCTTGAATAATGATTGTTTTCATACTGGGTTGCTCGGACTCGGGTGCAGGTGTCTAATACGGGTGTGGATTTAGAGCTGAGATCCTTCATGATCTAAACTTCAAGATTCGGCTAACATATCGAGGTACAAATATGGTTGTGGTGATTCGGTTAAAAATAATTCAAATATCTAAAAATACAATTATAAAAATCTGTCTAAAGTATGAGATATTATGTGGAAAACTTATAAGGTATTCCAAGAAGGAGAAAATATTGATCAAGAGGAGAATCCAAAGGAGATAAAAGAAAAGGGACTGACATAGAAATTTCTATATACAAGTATTCCATTTTTTTGAATTCCACCCTAGCTTTTGTTTTGATTTTAGAAATAACTATATCTATCTCGATCTTTTTTATGAAGTTATACCTATCCCGAATTTCTCGGTTAATTTTGGTCAGAGCACCCAAAATCGGTTGATCCGGTACGGATAGCACACTCACATCCACACTAACACCCACGTCGTGTTAATACGATGCGGCACCAAAAGTGAGTAGTCCGAGCAACATAGTTTTCAGAATAATAATAAGTGGATTTATACTTGTTTGGGAACATTTCTACAAACAATTAGCTGCAAACTCACCGTCTCTTGTCAATCTTTATCCTTGCCACCACTCTAACCTCCAGCCTTCATTTGGTGATTCTGGCTTTGACTTCCTCATGGAGCCCCTCCCACAAATCGAGAACTTGGTAATGGAAGGCCTTGATTTTCTGTTAGAATTCCGAGATCAGATACCACCAATTCCTAGGAGGCCTCTAGGAACTCAAAATTCTGAAGTATTCACTTTGTCCACAGGTGCTTTCGGCCCTTTCGACCTCTTCACCCTCCATATAGATTGAGTTCACACCCCTCCTCCACTCTTTTAGATGCCCGTCATCCTTCACTTCAAATCGCAAAAACCTCTCATGATGTTTTTTTAGGGGATTCAGACTGCTAGACAACACAGACTTTGACATATGTCTGCTATGTTTTGTTCAGTCAAAGCAGAGCTGAGCACTTAACAAATTGCTTCTTTCTTTCTTGCTTTTTTTCCTTTCTTCTTTCGTCTATAACCAAAAAATCCGTGTTTCTAAATTTGAAACTCGACGGATATTGTACCCATACCTCTACCGACCTACACTTAAATACCAAGCCGGGTTCACTGATTCAAGTTCGAACTTTGTAACTTGTGCTAACCACACATCTTATACTAATCTGTTGGACCAAGCCTTGGTCAGATTGCTTGTTTCCAGTTATCGTCAATAAGAAAGAGAAAAGGTGGAAAAGAGATGTCCCCTATAAGCACACACTTTTAAGTATCAAGAAGTGCGAAATGAAGAATTACCAACTTGTTGATAAGGTCGTGACAAAGCTCAAATTTTCTCCTATTTGTTCTTAGAAAAGGATTGCATAATATTTCAATGAAGATTCCATTAAACTTTATAGTTTGGTATGAAGAAAAATGTTTTCCGTATCCAGTTTACTCTGAACAAATTACATTCCATTAGAAGAAAAAATGACTTTTGTCACATATCAGCGAAGCCTTTTTCATTTAGAAATATCTAGATCTACTCCATATCACTTGTTTCAATCAAGATTTTTCTAATAACCGAGAAATCCCTAAGGGCTTGTGGTGCACAGTTCGAAATTCGGGGTTAAATGGGCCTGCTCCTCTACCCTCCTCCACTTAGATATCAGACTTTTGTCAATGGCAGGATTTGAACTAGTGATGTGCGTCCAACATTTAGAAATTGATTGTAGCCTTCACTAATAAAGATGTATCACCAAGACACGATCTTTATACCCTATCCTACACCATGTACTATTACCATATATCACATATTTTTACACCCAGCCAAAAACTAAAAGCCGACATAGAAAAAATTTCAAAGTTAAATATTTCCATGGAAGACATTTTGCTCTCATCCAAAGCACCAAAAATAGCATTCACTTCTTGATATTGCATAAAAGTACATATGGCAGGAAGGTTAGAAAGGTGAAAATGGTTCTTTTGCCCCCCCCCCCCCCAAATAAAGGACGTAAATTCAAGAAACAACATCAATCAAGGAAATTTAGGGTATGAACAACATGATCATGGTTCCTTTCCACCTAATTTTGGCCAGGCCGCACAAAAATATTAGAAAGACTTTCTCAAGCAAGAGAATGATCAGAGGAAAGAGTGAGCAGCTAGAGGAAGTCCAATTACCTTGTTATTGTAAAATTCAGCCATCTGCCAACTTTCTTCCATGTGTGCAATAGGCATACTCAAACCTAGAGAGCACCAACATCGTCAAACAAGTGGACTGAGACTTAACAAAGTGGAGAACTTAGAGAATATCCTACCACAATCCTTTCCGGTGTAAGCTATCCATGCCAGGGCCGTCAGACTATCAACAGCAGCCTTCAAGTGATTGAAGAAATCAGGTCGCCGTCCTTCTATCATTTTTGTAGCTTTCACAATCACATCATTCAAAGGCTTAAGAAATTCAGCCAAACCAGACATGTCAGGTTTCTGCACGATCAAGACCAAAAGTGAGCATAATATGGGTGCATAATAAAGAAAAGTATATTTCAAACACGTAGCAGATTCGTTTGTTAATCAGAGCACATTATCACAACAAGACATCTCAAGCACCTTTTACATTCACTATGTTTTCTATATAATGAACAGCATGCTGTTTAACAGATAGTCCATTAACAGGCTGCAGTATGTGTCTTGCATTAAATGAAAGGAGATAAACTTGAAAGATTCCACATAACTTGCATAAGATATTACATTTCAAAGTGATAAAATCAACACCTATATTTTGACAAAAATTGCGAGTGCAATCCAAAATCTCGGATAGCTCACGATTGTTTCAATTAGCAGAACTGCAGAAGTTACCGATAAGACCCTTTTTTTATAAGTAGAAGTTACCAATTAGACTTGTTCTGCTTCTGAACTCTATCTTCTCCATGCAGTTGAAACGAGACTTCATATCCTCCAAATTAACCCCTATTTCCAGAGATATTACAAGTCCTATCCAAAAAGTCGGACATCTCCTGACAGTTTCAGTTAGCAGAATTCACCAACAAGACCTATTCCGGCTCTTGAGTACAATCACCTCAATGCACTTGAAACAAGTCTCCCAAAGCTCCAAATTAGACTATTCATATATTGTAAGAATCACACGTACGTTTCCACTCTCATGATGCACAAACAAACCACATGAAATACAAGACCGAGAAAACAAAAGGTACATGCTATATAATTTCTAGCATTTGTACTACTAAAATTAAATAGACATACCGAAGTAAATATGTCTACCAGTCATAATTATTCAACTGTTAATCGACGCAGTCAACTAGTATATCAGAATTTAGACAGTGAAAGTGTATCAATCAATAACGTTTCTATCTCAAACTAGTAGGAATCAGGTATACAAAAACCTCTCAATCTATTAGGTTCGATATACTGAGCTAATTTAAGAGAACTAATAACCTGAGTCTGCTTGATTTTGATAAGAAGTTCACGCTGAGCTTCAAAAGCCTCCTCAACAATCTTTGTCACATCCAAAACTCGTCCTCCAATCTTCTCTGCAGCACTTCGAACTCTCCCGACGAACTGAGACCTCAGATCGTCAAAGGCAATGATCGACGGATCTAAAACCGCCGCAGCTTCGCCCTCCCCCGGCGAAACTCCTCCGCTGAAGCCGCTGGCTGACAGTGCCTCAAGCCGTGTGACGGCGGACTCCAATCGTTTTATCAACTTCTCATCCATCGGCAACATCAACGCGTGAAGCTAGATAACTCACTCAATCAATCTATCCTCTAGAACCTTCTCTCTCTAGAAATGAAGTTGTGATTCGGAGATAGAGTAGATCTGATGAGCGTTTGTGTGTTGTTGTGATGTTTGTGCGGAGAATGTTTGTGATAAAGTTATTTGAAGTCTTTACTTTAGAAACGCCGAAAGGGGAAAAAAGAGAAATTTTGCGAATGTGGAATATTATTATGTTTGCTATCTGAAGTTTTGGCAATTGGATTTGAGGGCCTACCCGTGTCTGATTATGTGGAAAATGATTGTCTTTTCTGCGTTGTAAGTTGTAACTCACCTGGAGAGTGGTGAGTCATTTTTTTTTCTTTATTCTCTTTAATATTTCTTCCTTAATACTGTAGTAATAATCTCCCTTTGGGACATAGATAGAATTGGAAAAGTACACACAAATCTAAACACACTCCAACCTGATTAACAGCGACGACCATTTTTTGGAAATATTTCAAATGAGATATAAGATCATTTTCCAGAAATAGCTTGTCTTTGTACGATTTATTTAACGAAAAAGCGCTAAATATATCTCTTTATTGTGGAAAATTATTTAAATCTACCCTCCGTTATACTATTTGGTCATTTCAAACCCTACTGTTATACTATAAAATAAATTTAAACTTATTTTTAACGGAGGGTCACGTGTCAGTTCCTTATTAAAAGATTCATGCCCAATTTAATCTACCCCGGTCAAACTCACCTATCCGACTCGCCCTTCATCCTTTCTTGTTCAAACAAAGTGTTCTTTGATCTTCTTTACTGTGCTTTTTAACTATTTCCTTCACCGCCGAAGACGGTGGACAAATAATTTCATATACAATAATTATGAAAAACGAAGCCTACTCATTAGCCATTTAAGTCATCTCCTTCCTTACAAATAGCAAAAATTAATAAAGTTGATTAGAAGCTATGGTTGAAATTCGATTCCGTCTGGTGCATATAGGAGTTTGTGCGAATTTTTTTTCTTTTAAAAAGTGAATAGAAAATTCAACAAGAACAAAGTGCACTTGTAAGCTTTTGATTTTCGAAAAGAGCGAACTGAAGAACAAGGAGATATCCAAGTTCTTCAAGTCTGATGGGCTTAATATTTTGGATATTGAAAATATGGAATTAATGTTCATTAGTATTTGAAAAATTATGTTGTGGTTTCTTTTGTACTATAATCTGATTAAATTGAAAATTGTAGTTGAATGTAGTCATTGATTGTGAAGAACTGTGTTGGGATGAAATTGAGGTAGAAGTGCAAACCCATTTGGGAACAAAAAGGTTGGAATCCTAGAACTTTATTCATTATTTCTATATTATCACAATTAAAGTCTTTATTATGATGGGTCGTAAAGAAATTACTAAAGCTGAAGTTTTTTAACTTCCCAAGTTCTTAGAAAGAAGCCATGGTGGTGGCAGCGGCGGTAAAAATCTTGCCTAGTATGATGTATGTCATTGCTAATTCTAACTGAGAATACAAGATTCTAAGTCCAAACATCAAGGTGATTAGTCAATGTACTGAAATATCTATCTGAAGGTGAAGGTATACTAAGGCGGCTGAGAACGGTCGACTGCGATAAGTTCGGGGGAAAGACGGTGAAATTTATTTTAAGTGAAGGATTTCGGGTCGGGTACATGGGTTAAAACCTTTTAAAGGATGAGTATTTTAATTAGGTTGGATTTTACACTTTCCTAGCATGCCACGTGTCTAAGCCGTTAGACCCAGGGGCTTTTTTGATCTAAAAGTATAATGGCAAGGATAATTTTAAACGGATAGTATAACGGACGGTAGATTTGAACAATTTTCGATAGTAAAAGGATATATTTGACCATTTTTCATTTATTTAATATTTCAAAGAGAGGAATTGCATTAACATTTACTAACCCTCCCCTTTTCTAGCTTCAACATTTGTTTTCCAGAACAGCTCCGATTATTTTAAAATATTTTAAACTGAGCATAGCCAAAACTAATGACAGCGTTCTGTAAGATTCCTACCCTCAAAGTTTACTTTACTTCTCTCAATTGTGTATAAAAAGTTTGTGAAAAATATCAAGATAGTATTTGTCACACCTCCTTTCTTACACACCATCCCAGGAAGGATAGTGTATAGGGGAGTTTTTTCACTTTAAGTGACATTATTCGAAATGGGATTATTAATTTATCAGAGTCGCCACTTAGGATAGTTTGTTTGGTATCCCAAGTCACCGGTTTATTTTAAATCCCAAATCGAGAAAAATTCGACTTTCCTTTTGAAGTCTGCGAACCAGAAATTCTGAATAAGGAATTCTGTTAACCCGAGGGAAGTTGTTAGGCACCCCGGATTCCGTGGTTCTAGCACAGTCGCTTAAACTATCATAATTGGCCTATTATCTGATTTTAATATATATATTCAACCTATAGTAAAATTTTAAATTATTTACCGCATTTAACTGATTTTTACGGAAGATTGAACGTCAGTTTAAAACGTGTCTTTGGATCGCGTCACATGAAATGTACCCGCAATTCGAAACACATTTTATTCAACGTTTTGGGATTTGGATTTGGGTCACATAAAATGCACACCCGAGTTTAAGAAGGTAATATTATTAAAATAACGAGCCTACAGCAACTATGCATTTTTAGTTTTGCGAGGACCATGGAAATTTGCTAAATGACGCGCCTCGAATTCTAAAGATTCAAACATTAATTACGCGAGGACCATGGGTTATGAATGTTATTGTAGATCAATGGTATTGCTAAATTATTAAAGATAGCTACAACTTTACAAATTGCTAAAGTTTACATCTCAAAGTCACTTAACGTCATGGGCATGGGAATTCGTTTGGCCTATTTGAAGCTAAGAGTTATTTAATTGAAAACACCTATTAAGAAAGAAAGGAAAAAAGAAAAAAAAAGAAAAAAAAGAAATTGCAATAATAAGGGACAAAGCATCATATTAGATAAAATACATTCACTACCAACAGACAAGTAATTAGCTAAATTCAAACATCTTGAATGACAAGATCCTGTTGAAATCGATTAAAACCCAGGTTGTGTTAATAACAATTATTCACCCTAAATCATTTATCTAATGCATTTAATAGCTCATCCTTTTTTATATCGAAGTTATCTAAATTTTAAAGATACAACATAACAATAAAATTAGAATGGAGGACTACGGAAAATAATTGGAATAAGCACAAGGTTCAAATATATCCACTTAAATGTCCTTTTGAAACTAGGCTCAACAGAAGGCTATGTAAAATTAGTAAAGATTAGCTCAAAAAATAACTAAACAAAACTCATACACACTGACAATGAGAAATCATGGACGAAGTAAGAGACGAACCCCCAACTATCACTAATTATTTTGCTCTATATTGGCTCATCTAGGATTTACCCACATAAATAAGATCAAAATAAAGACCATAGGAGTAGAGATGAACCTGTTAATTCGAAATTCTGTTAATAATAGTAGAGGAATACAATGTTTTACTCCAAAATTCTAACTGAAAACATCAACAATATCGAGTAGAATCCGCGAGCTAACTCAAAATCACGAACCTCGGATGGAAAATTGAATTGGCCTTCAGCAGAAGAAAGTGAAGAACCGAAAGCAAGTGTCCTTGTTTTGGAATCGAAAAATGGGAAGGAGCAGCTGATCTATTTCCTTTTAGCTTGTTGTTCCCTTGAGAAAAGAAAAGTAAAAGCTATATTTATATGGCTTCTGGTGTATACCTAGTATTTCTAGTGTATATAGAGTGTATAACCCCGTCTCCGTTAAGAAGAAACCATATCCTTTTTTGTCTCTCTATTTTTTTGAACCCCCCCCCCCCCCCCCCCCCCNCACTCCCTCTCTCTTTTCCCTAAAATCCTCTCCTCCTCTTAAAGTGTTGTGCCCTTTTTTTTCCACTTCAATAAAGAGACCACTAAGGGGCACTAATTGCCAATTTGTCATACCTAAGTAATGATAAGAATAATATAGAAGGAGATCGCTATGGTTTTTTTTGTAAGGTGGCGGTCCGAAATTTTTTTTCTTTTTTTCAGTGTATATCGAGTGTATATCTAGAGTATCCAGTGTATATTTCAGCCCTTAAATAAGAATTTAGTTAGTGTTGTAGGCATACAAATTTTATTGAAATTAAATCTGTAAAATAATTGGGACTATTTTTAAAATTCAACGTATATTAGTTCAAATAAATTTATTGGGCTAATATAATTGGATTAATCCCAATATTATTGGGCTAGCCCATTTAATTGGGCTACAAATGATAAGCCCACTTTATTAAGCTCAAGATGTCATCTTCCTAGAGGCCCAGTTTGGTGCCACGTGTCAAATGACGTGGCACGCCAAGTCAAACGGAAAAGGCAATAGGATCATGTCACGTGTCAAAATGACAAGGCATGCCTAGTGTAGGCAATGATTTTTACCCTAAGTAAAGAATTGCAAAATCAAAATAAATAATTTTTTGGTGTTACAATAATTTGTAACTCATGTGAGATACCAGTGTTGGTAAATTGG
>MU678609.1:8643-35939 GCA_026770625.1 Nicotiana glauca
TTGTGAAGGGAAGTTATCGCTGCATGTGTTTGAGTTATGTGGTATATGATGTGATTGCAGCCGAGGTTGCAGGTATGGATTATTACAGTTGGTTCGGGTTTATTCTGAGCATAGACGCGGGGTTCTGATCTGGTGTATGATTTCGGGAGGTGCAATGTGGTTTATGGTTTGGATGAGCTGTGAAATTCCAGCTATATTGCGTTATTGGACCTATGGGAGTTAGGGTGACGTGGGATCACCCCGGGTATATGCCTGGTGAGGTTGTTTAGTCCTTGGTTGGTTTTTAGTACACCTCTGTGCACGCTCGAGGACGAGCGTTTGTTTAAGTTGGGGAGGATGTAACGACCCGACTAGTAGTCTCAGGTATTTCCGCCCCGTTTTCCTCGTCTTATGCTTCTATATGTTTCATTACATGTGTTTGGTGAATTTGAAGTAATTCAGATAGAGTTTGGTTGGAAATGAGACACTTAGTCTCTTTTAAGAAGACTTAAGTTAGAAAAGTCAACCGGATGTTGACTTATGAGTTAGAGGGCTCGAAATTTAATTCCGATGGTTCGGTTAGCTCCGGAAGATGATTTAAGGCTTATGAGCGCAATCGGAAGTAATTTTGGAGGTCCGGTGAAGAAGTTAGCCTATTTTGGCGAAGTTGGAATTTTGGCGAAATCCGGTTGATAGGTGAGATTTTGATTCGGGAGTCGGAATGGAATTCCAAGAGTTGCAATAGCTTCGTCAGGTGATTTTGGACATGTCTGCAAATTTTCAGGTCATTCGGACGTCGTTTGGTTGGATTTTTGATCGAATGTGCAATTCTGAAGTTTTAAGAAAATTTAGACTTTGATTTGATGATAAATGAGGATTTTGATGTTAACGATAGCGTTTTTATGATTCGAGCAAGTTTGAATAATGTATTAGATCATGTCTATGCTTTTGGTTGAGGTCCCGGGGGCCTCTGGATGATTTCGGATGGCTAAACGGGAATTTTTGAAGTTATAGCATGTCTGTCATCTGAAGCTTCTGATATTTCCGCATCTGCGGAAAAAGGATCGCAGGAGCGGTCCCAGATGCGGTGGATTGATCGCAAAAGCAGTCCGGAGGATGTGCTGGGATTTCCGCAAAAGCGGAAGAATTCCGCAGGAGCGGACACCGCAGAAGCGGTGTTTGACCGCATAAGAGGTCCTGAGTTTTTATGTTGAGACCGCATAAGCGGTCGAGGTAACCGCAGAAGCGGAATGGTGAGGTCCGCAGAAGCGGAATGGTGAGGTCCGCAGAAACGGACATCTGGGCACAAAAGCGGAAGGCCTAGGATTTAATGAAAACCGCATAAGCGGTAAAATGGCAGCAGAAGCGGTCCCGCATAAGCGGTAGCGGGACCGCCGAAGCGAAAATTGCTGGAGGGATTTAATGAGTCAGTCTTCACGAATTGGAAGGGGAGGAAACATTTTTTTTACTTCGGGAGAGGCGACTTTTGGGCAATTTTGAAGAGGCTTCGAAGGGGAATCATCAGGTATGTATATTTGGACTTGGTATATGTTATTATAGTGTAGAAACATGAATTAATCACTGAAATTATAGCTAAATTGTAAGAAATTAGGGCTTGGAGCAAAGATTCTGAATTTGGGAGTTGAAGGGCCAATTGTGGTCCGATTTGGGTGTTCTTGGCATGTACGGACTCGTGGCGAGATAAGAAATCCGTGGATGTAAGTTTTGTAATTTTTTGGGATGTGGGCCCGGGGCTCGGGTTTTGCTAGTTCCAAGATTTTTGTTATATTTCGATTTCTTTCGATTGGGTGTTGTTCCATTAGCCTATTATGATATATTCGCTCTGTTTTTGGCTAGTTTCGACGCGCGTGGAGTCCAATTTTAGGGGCAAAGGCATCGCGAGCGAGGGATTCCACTGGTTCGAGGTGAGTAATACTTGGGAATGATATCCTAAGGGTTTGAAACCCCGGATTTGCACATCTTAGTGTTATATTATGGTGACTTGCACGCTGGACCTGAGCGTGGGGTAGAGCACCGTTGGGGATCGTGACTTGGTCCATCCCGGTTGTTGTTTTTTTCCGTGTATTTGCAAATGATTTGCTGTTATCATTATGACTTGGGCTCATTGCCATGCTTGGGGCTTATTGCCGATTGTTTGAACTCTTTATGAACTATCATCACTGTTTCCCCTCACTATTTGAATTATGATTTGAACTCAGTCCGTGTGATTTACACTGTTTTATGAACTCGTCCATATTTTACTCAAACTTGGAGTTTTAAAACGATATGTGAACTATCATTTGAGCTGAGTAGTATTGTTTTACTGATGCCCGAGGGGCTTTTTGACCATTTTTGGACTGATTGAGGCCGAGGGCCATATGTGAGGGCATGAGGAGTGAGGTGAGGATGCTTTCAGGCCTTGAGTGATATGTGAGGAGGCTTTCAGGCCTCGAGTGTTATGTGTTCATATGCATATACATGCATGGATCAGACTGCACGCCGCAGTAATATATTATATGGATCGGACTGCACGCCGCAGTAATATATTATATGGATCGGACTGCATGCCGCAGTAATATATTATATGGATCCGACTGCATGCCGGAGTAATATATTATATCGATCGGACTGCACGCCGCAGTGATATGTTACGTGGATCGGACTGCACGCTGCAGTATTATTGCGCTTGGGCTGTAGGAGCCCCTTCGGAGTCTATACACACCCCCAGTGAGCGGGGGCTACGCGCCATAACGGTAATATGCATTGCATAGCATTCATGCACCCACTCCTGTTTGCACTACATGGCATGACATTTAGCACTTATATATCATTGGCATACATATTATTACCTGCCTTGTTGACCAGATACTCTGGTGTTACTTGTTATGGAGTGCTGAGCCCGAGGGGCTGATATTGTGCTTGGTGAGTTTGGAGTGCTGAGCCCGAGATGGCTGAGGTTGTACATGGTGAGTTGAGAGTGAGCCCGCGGGGCTGATACTGCACTGAGAGGTTGATACCGAGCCCAAGGGGCAGATTTCTGACTGTTTCCTACTTGTTGAAACTTATTTTGCAACTGTTGAAAAGACATACTTTCAAAAGGGATTTTTAACTGAGCTTGAGATTTTCTAAAGTATTTTCTAGATGTTACGGTTTTACTATCTTTCTCAGAGGGTTGTACTGTCTTTTATAGCATTTTGGTGTGCCCATACGTGTTTTCTTATCGCTCAGTTATTATTCTCTCCTATTACCACTGAGTTGGAAGTACTCACTTTACTCCCTGCACCTCGCGTGCAGTTGCAATACTGTTTCACCCAATAGCGGGTTAGTAGCGGATTGAAGGTATTGCTATCGTAACTAAGCAAGGTGACCGCCGGCGTTCGCGGCACCGAGATTCTTCTCCTTCTTGTTTTCCAGATTTTTCTCTATGTATTATATATTTTAAATTGTCGTATGGATCCTCCTAGATGCTCGTGACTTGTGACACTCCGGTCGGGTTGTATTGGAATGAAATTGATAGTTAAACACCACTAAGATGTATTTTCTATTCATTATGTTTAATAGCTGGTTGATAAGAGGATTTAGGGGTTGTTGGCTGGCCTTGTCTTCACGAGAGGCGCCATCACGACCAGGTATGGAATTTGGGTCGTGACAGTTAGGCCCGAAGGCTGCATTTCCTGAAGGTAGAATCCGAAAACTATGGAATGAGTGCCGGTTCCTCGAGCCTAAAACCACAGTACAGGACCAAGATAGAGGCGAGGTAGATCCCAAATATCTGACATGGTTTGGCAAAAGGTTTCAAATCCCAGAGCGACCTGCTAAAAGGCCGCACGTGCAGCAATTTACCGATGGGGTCCAGGTTCAATGGGATTGGCAAGCCAAAGAAAAGGAGTACCGAGTTAGAATAGGACACTTGGAGCAACAGATCCGAGATCTCCAATTCGACAAGAGTATACAGGCTGCAGCCGATGAAGGAGATAAAAAGAAATTAGCTCAGGAGAATGAAACACTCAAAGCCCAAATTAAGCAAATGAAAATAGATACCAGGAACCAAGAAACAAGTCTATCTGATGAAAGGTTGATCAAAGGGTTAACGAGACAAGTCTTGGACTGCCAAGAAGAATTAGAAAAATCTTAGGGGAACATGGCAAGACTCCGGGCACAGTAGGCCAAGAAGACTGAAGAAAGAGCCCAATTTGTGCAACAAATAAGGAGAAACTACAAGGGGACCATTGCCAAAATGAAGAGAAAAATGAATACTATGGAAGAAAAGACAGCCCAGCGGGATAAACAATTCCAAGCCGAGAGGGAACAACGCTATGGGTTAATTACCGAGATGGAAAAGGAAATAAAATTGCTACAAGACCTGCACTTCCAAGACTCTCATGTGCTAGAGGCTCGTACCCAAAAAATAAGCCGACTCCTCCAAGAAAAGGGCCGAATCAGGGAAAGGATCAGAAACATTGCTCACTATATTGTCATGAAGTGTCAGGCTGCTGAGCGAATGGGTCGTACCATGTATTTTGCCTCAGTGATGATATTTGTTCACCAGGTCATGAATGAATTAGATCAGTTGCAAAGGGGGCTTGTACGCAGGCCCGTGGCGACGCAGAATGATGCCCCGCGGGCCCCAGGATTTGAAGCTTTGATGTATTCTTAGTTAATCGAGTCTGTATTTTTGCTTTTGAGTCTATTTTTGTAATTCCCTTTTTTCAAGAAAAGAAAAACAAATAGTCTAGTAGCTTTTGTAATCGCAGTTGTTATTAATGAATAATTGAAAATTCCCAAAAATTGTTGACTTACTTTTGCATTTATTTGCAAGAACTTCGCTTGGTCTGATTCATGCGGGGTCATGATACGTAGGCAATCTACATAAGATTCGACCGTAATCCTAAGACAAAGAGAAAAAGAGAAATACGAGAGAAATAAATAAAGGGAAAACCAGAAAAAGAAACACAAAGGAAGAAAATAAGGCATTGAGAAAAAACCATGGCCAAAGAAATGAAAAGCAGAAAATGGAAAAGAAGGAAAAGAAAATGAGAGAAAACAAAACAAAAAGAGAAAGAAAAGAGAAAAGGAATAAGAGGAAAAGCCGAGATGACGCATGCAACCGAAGCAAACATGTAGATATTCATTTAATTGTATAGGTGCATCACACTCCAATGTGCGGTTACCTATCTGTTATTTGTTTCATACTAACCGTTGTTGCTATCATCTCCAGCTAAGCTTTTTAGAAAACGTGGTTGGTTTGTGGTAAGCTAGCCTTGTATCGATACTTCACCAGATCCAAAGGAAATATAGAAATGTCATCTGAAATGACTCTGCCTGCAATCCCCATACCCGAAAACAGCCCAATCTTTGGGGTCCCGACCTCTGAACCCTTTACAGCTGAAGAAAATTGGATCTTGCACCTACGATTGATGGAAATGTGGGATGCTTGGAACAACAAAAAGGAACCCCCAAGCACTATCCCCGGATTTCCGGAGTTATTCCCTAGATCTTGAGGGGCTACCACTGTCCCCATCAGCCGCCTAAATATTCCTCTAGGGCAACCTACTATGACTGCTAACTTCTTTGGAACACCCTCTGAGGCTCACCCCCAAGTGTTCCCCTCTGGGATTGCTCCCAATATCTTCACAGCTCCACCATCTTCTACAACAACACAACCATCACTACAGAAGGATGCTTTTGACCCCTCGGTCTTCATATTCCAGAACCCCGTCTTTCAGGTTGACCCTCCTCATTATCCTCAATACACCTACTCTCAACCACCATATGAGCTTACGCCAAGGCAGGACAAGACCCCCAAGGCCCCAGAGCTGGATGAGATGGCAAAGAGAATGACAAGCCTCGAGCAAAGCTTGAAAAATATGCAAGGCTTGAGCGGGTAGAAGAGCGTCTCCTATATAGACTTGTGTATGTTCCCGCATGTACATTTGCCGTCAGGGTTCAAAACACCAAAATTTGAAAAGTATGACGGACATGGCGACCCCATTGCTCATTTAAAGAAGTATTGCAATCAGTTACGGGGGGCCGGTGGCAAAGAAGAACTGTTGATGGTATATTTCGGGGAAATCTTAATCGGCATAGCTTCTGAGTGGTATATGGACCAGGACGTCTCACGTTGGCATATTTGGGATGATCTTGCCAGAGACTTTGTCAGGCAATTTTAGTACAATATAGACATTGCGCCAGACAGGAACTCCTTGGCGAATCTAAAGAAAAAGCCCTCAGAGATTTTCCGCAAATATGCAATTAAAGTGCGTGAACAAGCGTCAAGGGTGAAGCCTCCAATGGATGAGGTGGAGATGGTCACTTTTTTCCTGCAGGCCCAGGAAGCAGATTATTTTCAAAATATGATGTCTGTTATGGGAAAGACTTTCGCATAGGCAATAAAAATCGGAGAAATGGTAGAAAATGGGCTAAAACGGGCAGAATCTTGAGCCAGTCGGCCATAAGAGCAACCTCCCAAGCCATCCAAGGCGGGTCTGGAGGAATGACTAAGGGAATGAAGAAATAAGAAACAATGATGGCAGCATCGGGAGGAAGAAGATACCTGGCTCCTAGACCGGTGTTCACAGAAAGAGCCCCTCAGCACTATTACCCTCAAACAGACATGACTTATGCTCCTCCACCTTATGCGGTAATGAATGCTCAACCTTTCGGCCGACCGCAACCACAAACTAATCGAAATCCACCTTCATTCCAAAGAAACCAGCCTCCTTACCAAAACCATATAATCCTCGACCACCACAAAATAATTTCCGCCCTCGAGAACCTCCTAGATGACCGAATTTTACACCAATTGGTGAACCACACTCCAGTTTGTTCCCAAAACTCGTCCAGATGAACCTATTATAGCCTATTCCACAAAACAGGCCAAACCCCGAATCTCCAGCCTATCAACGAGGTGTCCATTGTGCCTATCATTCAGGAGTTGAAGGGCACAGTACTAACAACTGCTGGACATTGAAAAAAGTTGTGGAAGATTTGATCAAACAAGGGAAAATAGTGTTGAGGGATGAAGAAGTCCCGAATGTCACCAATAACCCTTTGCCCGCTCACAATAACGGGCAGGTAATCGGTATAATATGTGAAAACCGAGACTTTGATCCAGCCCTAAAAGCCATAATTTCTATTGCCAATACCAAAAGGAAGCCCAAGGCAGCCCCGAAGTAGGAAAAAAGGGAGAAGAAGAATAAAGCTATCAAAATTGAGCCTGAGAGGAAAACTGAGACAAAAGCATAGCCGGTGCCTCCTAAACACGGGGTTCTTTATGTTCCGCGAGGTCGCCAAGCGAAATCACTAGTTCTGAGAACTCCGAGAAGTATGAAGTGAAGAAGGGGACACAAATGTATGTGCCGAAAGGGGACCTATGTGGTGCGGGGGACAATTAAACCGCCTCGACTGAGTGAGCGAGTGGTTATTGGACGCGCACCACAAAAGCTAAGGACCGACCCCTCTGCAGTGCCATGGAATTATCATCAGACAGTGGTTACATACAAGGGTAAAGAGATCTTGGGAGAGCTACTAGAAAACCCCCATGTTGAGAAATATTCAAATGTAGAGGAGGTAAACAATACCACCAGAAGGCGTTTCCCGCCTAAGAATCCTGTGAGTGCTGAGGAAGCCGAAGTGTTCTTTCAGAAAATGAAAATGGCCGATTACTAGGTGGTACATTTGTATGAAACTTTTGTCAAGCCTAAGTATAGCAAAGAGGAACATGATAAGGTTTTCACGGCTGAAGAAAGTGAGGAAATACGTGGGGCAACGAGGAAAATGCTCTACGAAACCCCCATGGTCCAGCCGGGAGAGGGCACTAGCACCGCTGAGGTGTTATACATGGTACCAAGCGCCAAGCTCCAAAACTGGAAGGCTACGCCATTCTCGATCAGGCGGGAGTCCCGGTAGATTAGCCCTGCCACTTTTCTGCATCCCGAGTTATTTCAGGGTGTAACTCCGATGTTTCTTTTAGTTTCTTGTCTTTATATTCCCGAATGTGACCCCAGTTATCTTGAAAATTCCAAAAAAATGAAATCAATATTTCATCATTCATTTTTCTTTATGATTTTGCTACTTTTCCCCTTCATTTCTTCTTTTTAGTTCTAATAATGTAGCTTTAAATAGCATGACATGCTCGCAGACTTCATGCCTAGATCCCAAAATGCTATGAGACTTCAAAATAATGAATCAAGATTCGAAATGCAAAGAAGGTAACCTTGAGGAAATAAAACAAAGAAGTGGAACAATTGAAGGAAAATTGGTTCGCGGGTTGGAAAGGTCCATTACAGCAAAAGAGTGTGCCATACCCAGGACACATTCAGGCAGTTGTATTAACAAAGAATGGCCCGCGCTTATAATAAGAAAGTTCATCCTAGGAATTTTGAGGTGGGACAACTCGTGCTGAGACGCATTATCCCTCATCACCAGTGAAGCGAAAGGAAAATTTGCTCCTAATTGGAAGGGTCCATACATAATCCGGCAAATATTACCGAGAGGAGCAATATATAAGGGAGACATCGAAGTAAATGACCCTGAAACAGCAGTCAATGCAGATACACTCAAAAGGTACTATGTCTAGGCCTCCTGGTTTGATGGCTTTTATGTAATTGAGATGACGAAGGCTTTTCTTCCCGCTACCCCAAACACTATCAACCCTTCGTAAACCCTTTGAGCCGGTTACTCTTCTTTGGTCACCCTCTTTGGAACCTGTAAGTACTTTCGAAAAAAAAAGAAAAAGAAAAAGAAAAGAAAAAAGAAAAAGAAAAAATAAAAATAAAAAGAAAAAAAAAGAAAAAGGAAAGGAAAAAGAAAGAGAAAAGAAAAACAAAACAAAACAAAACAAAAACAAAAACAAAAACAAAAACAAAAAATCATTTGCCTGAACTACGTTTGACTTGATTCCAAAAGGATACGTAGGTAGCCTCTCCCTGAGGTTCAGTCGTACCAAAACAAAAATCCAAATTTCCCCAAAAGTTGAAACTGGGGTAGACGATATGTTGTTTGGCTATGAATCCGCCAAAATCGTTCCAAAGTTGTAGTTCCACCCAAAATCCCTTCTACCAAAGACCTCGTTCAAGTCCTTCCGATCAATTGGCAAAGGCAAGAAAGTGAAAGACGTCATTGTTGGAAATTGAGAGAAATAAAATGAGAGAGTCTTGTTGGTGAAAACCTCCGAGCACCATTAGGCGACGGTGAGTAGAGAAAATGAAAATAAGAGAGTCCGCTTAGTGAAAACTCGCGAAGAGCACTATCGGGCGACAGTGAGAAGAGAAATGAGAGAGGTCGATTGGCAAAAACCCGCAAATTGCGCTATCGACTGAAAAGAAGATATCTCACCACTAAAAGAGTCCTGGAAAGGTTCCGTGGTTGATAAACGTAGATCAATAGGTAAACGAGAAGCTGGAAAGTTTGTGTGGGTCGGGCGTCCAGTCGAAGAAGCATGTCATGTTCATTTGAAGCCAGCATGCACCCTAGATAAGTCCTTCTTTTCCCCCGAAAGGGACGCTTCTCTTTAAGCTCATATGCTTTCCTTTTGCATACTTTACTTTGAATCCCTTACGTTTTAACTTTGATTCCGTAACAATTATAAAGAAAAGGTGGCAAGACTAGTTTCATAGGGCTCCGTCTCACAAAAGTCAAAGAAAATACCCAGCCTCAGCGGGCGCGTTAGTCCAATCCCGATTGACCATGGCGGTTGATGCTTTTGAAGCAAAGACATTGGAAAAGAAAGAAAGTCAAAGGCAAAGGTCCTAAGAGCAGAATAAAGTGAAAAGGCCAGAGCCCACACGGGCGAGTCATAATGAAACCCTGAAAGTTGAACCCAGTCGGTTTGAAAAGAGGTTCACCCTAAAGGCCAACGAGCAGCAAACTTCTCAACGGAAAAGGGGGCGGGATCAAGCAATTGGGATGATAAAGGCCACAAAACCAACCACCATTTCAAAATAACAAATTGTTCTTTGTCGAAAACAGGTCTTATTCAGCGCAACCGTGCAAGAAGCAGGTGCAACTCACAAAGAAATGAAATGCGTAAGCGCTGAAACAGCTTTGCAGCAAGAAAACGACCAAAAAGGAAGTTCCCCCAAAATTCTTTCATTTTGCTAAATAAAAAGGAAAATATAAGGAAAAAAAGGGGAAAAAAAGATAAGGAGAAGAAAAGAAATGAAAATAAAAACCCCTAAAAAAGAAACAAATCATGGTAGCGAGGAGCTTTTTCTTTCCAAATTCCGGCCAAAAATCGAAAGTCTCCCGACCAAAAAAACGAGGAGCTTTTTCTTTCTAAATCCCAGCCAAAAAACCGAGGATCTTCCAGCCAAAAAACCAAGGAGATTTTTCTTTTCAAATCCTGGCCAAAAAATTGAGGATCTCTCGGCCAAAAAACCGAGGAGCCTTTCTTTCCAAATCCCGGCCAAAAAATCGAGGATCTCCCGGCCAAAAAATCGAGGAGCTTTTTTCCAAATCCCGACCAAAAAATCGAGGATCTTTTTCTTTCCAAATCCCGGCCAAAAAACCGAGGATCTCCCGGCCAAAAAACTGAGGAGCCTTTTCTTTTCAAATTCCAGCCAAAAAACCGAGGAGCTTTTTTCCAAATCCCGCCAAAAAATCGAGGAACTCCCAGCCAAAAAACTGAGGAGCTTTTTCTTTCCAAATCCCGGCCAAAAAATCGAGGATCACCCGGCCCAAAAACCGAGGAGCTTTTTCCAAATTCCGAAAAAAAAATCGAGAATCTCCCGGCCAAAAGATCGAGGATACTTTTCTTTCCAAATCCCGGTCAAAAAAACGAGGATCTCCCGGCCAAAAAATCGAGGAGCCTTTTTCCAAATTCCGGCCAAAAAACTGAGGATCTCCTGGCCAAAAAAAACCGATGAGATTTGTTTTTCCAAATCCCGGCTAAAAAACCGAGTATCTCCCGACCAAAAAACCATGGATCTTTTTCTTTCAAAATCTCGGCCAAAAAACTGAGAATCTCCCAGCCAAAAAATCGAGGAGCTTTTTCTTTCCGAATCCCGGCCAAAAACCGAGGATCTCCCGGCAAAAAAACCGAGGAGCTTTTTCTTCCCAAATCCTGGCCAAAAACCAATGATCTCCCTACACAATCCTAATTTGATTGCTTAGATATGTGTCACAACTAACTCACGAAATTTTCCTAGTGAAAACTGCGGCAGAAAAATTTCGTTCGTTTGTTTGTTTTGGTATTTTTTTCTCAGGTCGATCTAAGACATAGGGTGCTAGATGACCAATGGAATGAGTCTTAATCCAGAATCAAGAAAAGAAGAAAAGAACAAAAAGAAATGAACTCGAATGTGAAGCAAGTAAGGATGCGTTGCTCAAAACCTAATTAAAGTCTCAAGCTCCGCTGATCCTATTTTTGACCAAGTGCTGCATGATGAAGTAAACACCTGCAACTTGCGAGCATCAAGATTCAGATCGAAGTCCACAACAAAATCAATTAAGACTCAAGATCAAGTTTCAAGAGAATTATAGATAGGAATCTTGTAACTCATAGTTGATAGGCACAACTAGCTTAGTTTTGATTTTCCTTTTGGTGTAATAAGGAGGCCAGCAAGCAGTAGCATCAGCAACAACAGTGAAATCACAGCTCCTGGTATTCCCAGCTACCAAACTTTCCAGAACTACACTGACCTGATTACTTTATAGCCAATGATATATAGGCAACCTTTGAAGCAGGATTCGGTCAGATGGTTTTTCAAAATGCTTCTCATGGAGTGCTAAGTAGGCAAAAATCCTTCATGGTGCTCATTTATCTTTGCCCGAAAACCCTTCGTGTCTTCGAGCAAAGAGGGGCAGCTGTGAGCACGTAATTTTTGCCACGTTTAAATTGCTCCTATAAATTCATTAGAATTAGAATTTTTCCTTTATTATTTGAAATTTTAGGAATTAATTGCATGATTTTGTGTCATGTTTGCATTTTTGTGTGCATTTTTAGTTGCTATAATTCATAAAAAGTACAAAATATTGCATTTGCATTTAGAATCCGATTTTATATTTTTATTTTTACTAGTTAATTAATATTATTAAAATAAGAAAAAAATAACAAAAATAGTTTATTTTTGCATTTTAATTGTTAATTGGGGAATCCACCATGGGTTTACTTTTAAATAGGACTTAATCATTTTTTTGGAATTAATTAGCTTAATTTTGTAAATATATTAGGTCCTTATTTTTGCATCTTAATAAATAAGAAAAATATAAAATATAAAATGAAATAAAAAAGAAGAGGAAATTACAATAAAAGAGGGAAATAAAAGAAAAACAATTAAAAGGCTACACATTTGGGCTCGTTGTAATCAAAAATCCCCAACCCAGTTAGTGTAACCTAGTCCACACCCCAAAACCCGACCTGCCCCTCTACTATTGAAACGATGCCGTTTGGGCGTCGATCAATCCTGGTCGTTCATCTTCCTAATCCAACGGCCCGAATCCATTATTTGATTATTAATAAAATTGTTCGAAAACTAACATAAACCATAAAACATTTTCATCATCCTCGTATCTTCCCCCTCCCTGTAACGTCGGCGTAACGCCACCATCACCCCACCGCATCTCCGTCACTCCTCCGCCCTAACTCCGTAGCCGAAAATCGCCCACGGTGGCGGAGAACCACCAAAAACCCCCAAAATTACACCATGGTTTCCCCTCGTCCTCCTCTATCCAAATCCACCATCCGTTTCTCTCAAACACACCCAGAATCCGTCGAATATTAGATCGAAAACTTTTCAGCCAAGACACAAAGTCATCCAAACTTTACCAAAATTTTACCATAGAACCAACCGCCTTGATCTCCTCTATCAAACCCCCCAAGCCCCGTCCCTCGAACATGGACGGAACTGTCGAATATTAAATTAAATTTTTCCGGCCAAAACCCTAGTTCACCCAATCGGCCTGAAATTCACACCACATGGTCTCCTCCTTCCCTTGATGGCAAATCCAGTGTCAATGTTGCTCGAACCTCGCCGGAGTTGGGTAATCTTGAGGAGATAAGCCGACAGAATCCCACGAGGCCTGAATTTAGGGTTTGATGAACCCTAATTCGAATAGGCATTCAGGCTAAGTTCTATTTGTGATTTTGTCATTTCTTCATCTCACGAATGTTTGATTCAACTGTGACAATTAGTCTCGTTTTAATTCTGATATGATTTTGCGTTACTCTGAACATTTGGATGTCTGCTAATTATATTAAGTAATTTTGTTAGTATAATTGGATTTTTGTTATTTTTGATTCCACTTTGAGTTTTTCTTCTGATAGTATAATTGGATTTTTGTTATTTTTGATTCCACTTTGAGTTTTTATTCTGATAGTAATAATGTTGCGTCTGGTTGTGATATATGTTTTGTTCAAATTCAGCTTTGTTCCTACTAATATAGATTTAGGTTTGTTTTTATCTTGTTTAATCAAATATTTAACAGAGTTGTTAGATTTGTTAGTTTGGTAATCAGATTGTTAGTATAATGGTTGGATTTGGGTGAATAATCGTGGTTGCTAACCATGGTTGGAAGGGTTGTGAGTGTAGCTAGATCAGTTTGGTAATTTCAGGGCTAAGGTAAGGGCAGTAAGGGTAATTCACTGGAGGAATCTTATAGTAATTGAATTGGAAGCTACTAGAACTTTCTAGATAAGTCTCAAATCAGATTTTTGGTAGCCTAGGGGTGTAACTTGGATAGCAAGTCAGGGAATAAAGGATTAAGTAGGCAAAAAACTGAAAATACCATAGGGATTAATGTGTAAAAACTGAAATCTGAGGCTGCACCTTTGGTGCCTATAAAAGGGCATGCTCTTTGCCTTGAATGACAAGTTTTAGAACCCAAAAAATTCCCCCCCAAAACCATTCTGCAAATCTGAACTTCAAAGTTAGAATTTCAAATCAAAGGAGCCCAAAATTCTGATCTTATAGTTCAAGCCTTCTCTTAGATCTTAGATCCTATCCAAAAATAAAAAAAAAATCAATAGAAAACTTTCAGAAAAATCCAAAAAAAACTGTTAGATTGATTCTTTCTGTAGCTTCCTAGTTCAATTTTGAGTAACTTGACGTCAAATAAGTTTGTTTTTGATCGATTGACTGTTGTTGAGTTTCTGAGTTCATTCCTGGGCTTTTTTAACTGATTTTGGGGTTTGAGAGTGATTTTAAGCCGTTGTGCCATACTGTCTGCTTCTGGTTCACAAAAATTGCTGCTGACCTTCTCCATCTCCTTTATTTCATTGTAATCCGGGTACACTTATCAACATCATTTCAATGTAGTTGTTGAAACAGAAATGAAATAGAGCAATTTTGCATTCTCTGCTTCCTAATGCATTCTCATTTGAATAATGTGTAAATAGATAGATATATTAGCTTACTTGTGTATATATTTTAGTGTTGGTTTGTAATGACGTAAATTTTGAACTATGGGGATGTAATTAAGGACTGTCTAGACTATGGACTGATTTGATTACTTCTTCTGATTGCAGGAATTCTATGTTTAGTAGTGTTAGTTTGAATTAGTTTAAATTGCTAAGTTCGAGTTGCCATTCGGAATCAGATTTAAAAATAGAGGTTTGGGCTGAAATCAGAAACTAGTTAAGTCTCATATGCAATGAAAATGGATAGTTAACTTTGAATTTGAATTTATTCATTCTAGAATAGTATCCTCAGTGTAGTGGTGTTTATTTTCCTATGACAATTGCTTACTAAAACGGAAAATTGGTTGTCAGTAGCATTTGGAATTGTTTTATCATTTGGAATTGTGGCACATAATAGATCGTATGTTTAAATTCAATTGCCTGAATGAATTGTTAGCATGTCAAATATTGTTTAAATTTGGTGACATTAATCCAATGACTAAACTGACAATTGAGTTCTCACAACGTTTTGTCAAACTAAATTAGGTATCCGATTTAAATTTAAACTGACAATTGGATTGGGACTTTTACTCGTTGTTTCAAATGTTCAAACTTAATCACTAGGCTAATTTCCATTGCTTTGCTTGGGCTCGTTTACTGGCCCATGGCTGAAAACCTGTACCATCTAATCTAGACCTCAATAGTGCTGATACAGGGCCCAAGTCATAGCCCTGCCCATTTTAGGCCCAAAACCAATGATTTTCATTTGTATTATCTTGGGTCAAATTCTAAAGTCAAAATTGTGAGTATTAAATCTGATATTAATTTTGTAGCATAGGATTTTGGCTTTCCGGTTAAGTAGCATATTCGAATTAAGAGGTCCACCCCTTGTTCGAGTGTGGACTTGAATCGGAGCCCAAATTCTTTGTTCACTTTAAATAATAGCAACTAATAAAGTTGATTAATTAGGATTCTGTAGAGACAAAATTGAATAGAAAATTATAGCTTGCTCTAGGACGACCTTTAAATAATAAATGAGATGAGCCTCGCCGAACAAACCATATAAATTGCGGGGCCCTCAGTAATTGCTTAATTAAAAATACTTAGCATTCGGAGCGTGCCGTTAGCGAATTTCACGGCCCTTCGCAAAGTTAAAAAGACGTTAGTCACTTTAGGCGCGCTTTTAATAATTTTACCTTCCTAAATACGAGTGCGCATTTCATGCGACCCAAATCCAAATCCAAAAACGTTCAATAAGAATATGTCGAGGATCCGGGTGCATTTCATGTGAAATGATCCGAAAATATATTTTTAAACGACGTTCACTTTGGTTTCGGGGAGCGGAACTCAAGTTTTTCGAAGCGGGATGAGCGGCATTCGAAGCGGCACTCACCCTCCATCAATTTAATAGTCATTAGTCTATCATTCACCCGCCTGACCTCTATGCCATATAAATTGGAACAAAGAAAATAATTTTAAATTGCACAAGTATTTATTTTTGAAAAAAATTAGACTATAAATAAAATATTGTCAACAAAGAAAATAAAATAAAATAAAAAGAGAAAAAGTAATCATCTTTAATAGATTTTGCACCGATATAGCCTAATGTTCTACGTTATTTAGGTATTTGCATTTTCTTATTATCAAGATTTTATTTTTATTTTTAAATGTCTTTGTTTATTTGTGGGAGATCACCACAGCCTAAAAAACTTTTTTGCGTTGTTTTCTAGTTTATTAATCCATGATAGGGATGGGAGCATTTTGGCAATTTTGCAGAAAACGCCAGGAAACGTTATGCCCCAATAATAGGAAACAAAGTTATGCTGACGAGTCGAACATTATCGGTCATTTTGTTAGGAAAACACCAGGAACCGTTATGCCACAAAAAAAAAAAAAAAGGAAAATGGCCAAATATACCTCTGCTTTTGTATATTGTTCATATTTACTTCCGTAATACTATCGGCCCACATCTATCCTTGCCGTTAGTTAAACATTTTAAAAATATGTTCCACCATACAAAAAGGCATCAAATTAAAACAATACCTTTTTTTTTTTTTTTTAAAACCCATTAATTAGCCGGTTAAATCCCTTTTATTTACTACATCCTTCGTAGTCATTTGTTGAACTCAAGAAGTGAAAGACATAAAAATACCGACAATCATATATTCATTTATATATTGAGTCACAATTCTTTTAATATCCTTATTGTATGCTTTTTATATTCTAAATTTCTTTTTTTCTTCTAGCTTCTCTTTTTTGTTTTTTCCCACCGTGTTGAATTGTGCCGAGTATTTACCATAATTTTTTTCCACCATGACTTAAATGATTATAGCATCTTATTAGGTTGACAGATCTAAAGTCTTAAGGCAGGCACCGAGGTATTTTTTTCTCCAACAATGAGCTTTTGTTGATGAGTATTCACTCACCATATTTTCTTATTATGCTTTAAGCATTTGAACAACGATTTTCTCATTATTCTTTAAGCATTTAAACAACGAGTAATTATCGCCAATTCATGCCTTAAGAACCTGAGTTATGGGATGGGATACTCATAATTCTTATTAACAACTAAACTTATAAGGAACAAAAATTAGAAAATAACACATGTGGCCGCAAAGATGATACCTGAGCCTCAGAGGAATTTCTAACATGTGCGGTCCGCACATCAAATTGTGCAGCTGCAAAACCTAGTCGCACTGACAAGATTTCAATAACCAAGTGTGAAGGCTTGCCAAAGTGCAGCCGCAAAACCTAGTTGCACTGACAAGATTTCAAAACCTTAGAGAAGGTGCAAAACAACTAAGTGTGAGCAGCCAAAGTGCAGCCGCAGATGGAAAAGTGCGGCTGCGGAAGCTGAAGTGCCGCCGCAGATGGAATTGTGCGGTTGCAGAATCCTCCAACTGAAGAAGAGAAGAAAAGTGCGTACCACACATGGAATTATGCAACCGCAGAATCTCCCGAAGGGCATTTTTGTCCGCGAATTTTAGGGCACTATAAATAAATGAAAAATACTTCTTTGTTTTCTTCACTTTCTAGCATGAGTAGCTAGATTTTCTCTGGGGCTGTGACCCAACCCTAGTATGTAAACCTTATGTGTTAATAATTGAATGCTTGTTTATGATCGGGTACTTATTATTTAGCCTTGTTTATGCATTATATCTAGAATTAATGGTTGCAAATATTGATTTATGCCTATTTGACTTGGTTCTTACTTAAAAAAGATGGACTTAGTCTAGAAAAATCTGGCTAACAAAAAATTGAGCTAGTTAAGGTTTTGACTAGTCTAATTAAAGGGTTCGAACTAGAGATAGGGAAAATCTGACTTGAGCTCATATCAATTGTTTGAATTGATACCCAATTGGACTTGAGAAAGCCAATTTGGACCTAAACACTCTATAATCGAGAGGTATTGATTGGGTAATTACGAGTTGAGAGTTATAATACACCCCGGTCAATAAAACAAGAATTAAGATAAATTAGCACCTATTCGAAGGTTACATCCCTAGGCTTTTTCCCATTTGTTTAAGAATATCAACAACAAAAATTTACTCACTTTCTAGTTCCTTCTAGTTAGTTTACATTTGTTAGAGTTAATTTTAGAGTAATTAGAAGACAAAACCTTTGTTGGAAGAGTAATTGAGTTATTTCACGTACTCTTATCAAGTATCTACCCTAACAACCCTGAAAAACTCCCTGTGGAATTCGACCCCAATTTGTATTGGGTACTATAACATCAGGTACTCTGGTCTTTTTTGTCAAGAAGTATGGATTTATGCGTATGTGTATTGACTACTTACAGTTAAAAAAGTTACTATAAAGCAAATATCATTTTGGTTACTGGGTGCGAAGTTCTTTTCTAAGATTGACTTAAGGTCAGGGAACTATCAATTGAAGATAAGGGATTCTGGCATTTCAAAGATAACTTTTTGGAGTCATTATAGGCAGTACGAGTTTCTTGTCAAGTCATTTGGGTTGACTAATGTCCTAGTAACATTTGTGGATTTGATGAATTGTAGTTCAAAACATATCTTAGTTCCATTGTTATTATATTTATTAATAATATTTGGTGTATTCTCGCAAGTAAGGAGGAGCATAAAAATACTTGAGGGCAATCGCGCAAACACTTAGAGAACAGTGGCCTTGTGCCATGTTTATAAAATACGAGCTTTGGCTTGACACAATTGTATTCTTAGGACGTGCTATGTAGTGAGGGTATAAAGGTAAAATTTAAGAATATTGAGGTGATCTAGTTAACCAAGGTCTACTAAATCTGCTAAGATATAAATTTTCTTTGCCTTGGCAGCTACTACGGGCACTTTATGGAGGTGTTTTTTTTCGTATTGCAACCTTATTAGACTGCTTAATACTGAAAAGAGTTTGGTTCAGATGGAAAGACGAGTGCAAGAAAAGCTTTCAGAAAATCAAAACCGGTTTGACCACAACACTAACTTTGACATTTTTTATAGGTTCAGGAGGGTACATGGTATACTGTTATGCCTCATCAGTCGGACTTGTTTGTGTATTGATGAAAAATTATAAGGTAATCACATATTTTTGGAAGTAGATGACAGACCACGAGAAGAATTACCCCATTCGTGATTTATAGCTCTCAATGGTTTTATTTTTACTTATGATTTGGAGGCAATAATTACTCCCTCCGTTTCAATTTATGTGAACTCATTTGACTGGGCACAGAGTTTAAGAAAAGAGAGAAGACTTTTGATCTTGTGGTGTAAAATGAGTCACCTTTATCTTGTGTGACTATAAATCATTGCATAAAGGTAAATTGTTTCCAAATAAGGAAAGGGGTCATTCTTTTTGACACGGACTAAAAAGGAAATAGATTCACATAAATTGAAACGGAGGGAGTATATGGTAAAGCATGTGAGATCTACATCGACCGTCATAGACTAGAGTATATATTTAAGCATAAGGACTTGAATTTAAGACAATACAAATGTCTTGAGTTGCTCTAAGGATCGTAAAATTAATAGTATTTGTTATCATCCGAGAGAGGCTAACATGGTAGCTAAATCTTGAGCGAGAAGTCTGTCAGTAGTTTAGCCATTATTTCAGCTAAGATGTGTCCCTTAGACTAAAATGTTCAATCATTTGCTAGCAAATAATTAATCTCTCTCTCTCTCTTTATTTCTCTTCTTCCTCTCCTTTCTTCTCTACTACTCCCCACCCACTTGTTGCTATGCCATCAGGTCTGTATATAAACACGGCAGCGGGTTCTCTCTCTTCTCCTTTCCCTTCCTTTCTTTATGTTTCTTTCGATTTCTCCAGGTATCATTTATTATCGACGTTCAGAGGAGGCACAAATGCCGGAGAAGAACTATTTTGGCTGGCAACATAGCGCGTGTGGATTGCTGGAACGTGAATCTGTATGTCCTCCGGTGGTTGCATTTTCAGTACTACCTAACCCATGCACCAATGTCCAGTTTCTATCTCTCGTGCATTGATATTTGTAGTTTTTGCTAGGTAGAATTTGCTTGACTTTTCCTTTATTTTCCATCTATAATCTAGCTTGCCTATCTTTAGGTATATTAATTGCTCTAACTAAAATCTGCTTTTGCTTACTGGCCTGCATTTTCCATACTTAAATTTTAGACTATATTTCTTATTTTAGTTCTTTGTTGGTATAGTGGTAATGATAACTTAGTTATCCTTATACTATAGTGGTTGTAGTGATCAATGGAAGAGTAAGATCATGTCCTCTAGCAGGGAGGAAGGTGGGTGGCAAGGGTAGGAAGGGGTGGGTAAGAGAATGTAACGATCTGGTCAGTCGCTTTGGATTTTTTAGCTCTATTCCCCTATTTGATACTTCCCGTAGGTGTATTTGTTGTTACGTGACTTGCGGGAATGATTGTTTTGGTTTCGGGGAGGTTTTGTGATGGGTTTTCAATGTCTTTGCCTTATACTTATTATACTTTGATGATCTAACAAACTTATTGTAAAGAACTAGATAGAGAACCTAACCCACAAATGAATAATGTCCAGTCTGATCTCCAGCAAATGAATGAACAACCACAAAGAGGAACACAACAAGGACTTAGTCATCTGGTCCTTTATGGTTCTCCGAAAGAAGTACAAGTCAGTGATTGTCCGCAACCATTATAAAGAGGAACACAACAGGGACCTGGTCCCTTAGGGTTCTCTGACAGAAGTACAAGTCAACTGTACAGCTGGAACGTAACAGCAGAAAGTGACTATCTCGCAACTGTTGAAAAAGAGGAACACAACTAGGACCTGGTCCCTATATGTTCTCTGATAGAAGTACAAGTCAACTATACAGTTGGAACGCAACTGCACAGAAGTGACGGTGAAGCAATCACTCCTTATTAGGAAGAAGCGTGTACCATGAATTGACATCACTATCCATTGTAATGTCTTTTTTGATATAACAACCTAGTGCAAGGCACAACAATTCACTTGTGCATTCAGTGATATTGTCTCAAGCATGACAGTGTTCATCCGGCTTTGAAGTAACTTGTGTGTCAAGAACAAGAAAACAACTCCATTAAAGATCAGTTTCGTAATGAGTTTATGTATATCCGCAGTTGAGTTGTAATCTTGTTATTTGTTCTTCATTGTATCTCCTATTTTGCTTTCTTAGAAGCTTTGTCTATGAAAATCAAAAATCCGTAAACTTTCAAGTTTATGTTGTGGCTAGGATTAGTCATAAGTTTAAAGCCTTTGTAACTAGGAGAGTTATAAAGTGGCTTGTTGTGAGAGCATCACAAGTTAGTAGAAGTTTTTGTAATAGGGTTTTTACAAAGTGTCTTGTAATAGTGAGATTGCAAGTTAGTAAAGTTAAAAGCCTACAAGAGTAGGTCGTGGTTTTTTGATCCCCTTGTGTGGGATTTTTCCACGTAAAAATCCATTGTCTTCTTTACTTACACTTTTATTAGCATTCTCAGCTTAACCTCATATAGGACCAGGTACTCTACTATTTGGCGGACTCATACAAACTAACATTTGGTATCAGAGAGGGTTCCTCCTATCAGGCTAACACCTAGGAAGGATCTTCATGGCTGCTCCACCAAATTTTGAAGAAGGTCAATCTACATACCGACCACCCAGGTTTAATGGACAATACTATGGGTGGTGGAAAATAAGGATATATGACTTTATCATGGTTGAGGATTCTGAGATATGGGATATCATTTGTGATGGTCCACATGTCCCTGTGAAGAATCTTGAAGAAACTGGACCAATGGCGCCAAAAGACAGAAATGAGTAGAGTGATATTGACAGAAAAGCTGTAGAAAAGAACTATCACACTAAAAAAATCTTGATATATGGTATAGGACTCGATGAGTATAACAGAGTCTCAACTTGTGATACTGCCAAAGAAATATGGGAAGCATTACAAACCACACACGAAGGAACTACTTAGGTTAAACAATCCAAGATTGACATGCTCACCATAGAGTATGAGCTCTTCAAGATGAAGGATGATGAATCTATATAGGATATGCACACCAGATTCACATCCACCATAAATGAGATTCATTCGCTTGGGGATGTCATTCCCAGAAACAAGCTTGTAAGAGAAATTCTCAGTGTTTTACCTAGTTTTTGGGAAAGTATGGTAAATGCCATCGCTGAAGCTAAAGATCTACAAACTCTAACCATGGATGAGTTGATTGGCAATATGAAGACATACGACATGAAAAAAAAAAGACAGTGAAATAAGAGAGCCAAAGAAGGAAAAGAACCTGGTACTCAAGGCTGAAAGCAGTGACTCGAGTGAAGAAGATAGTGATATGACATATCTTACTAAAGGTTTCAAAAGATGGTTCGAAAAAATGGTGGTATACCAAAGAGGGGTAGTTCAAGCAAAGCAAGGAGCAATGATCTCTATCACAGGTGTGGAAGGCCAGGGCACTTCATCAAAGACTGCCCACTTGCGAAACAGGAGAAATACAAACAAAACCCTGATAAAGCAGGAAAAAGGAACCTGGTTCTAGACAAATGATTCGATCGAAAAAGTGCAGCTGACAATATTATGAAGCAGGCTCTTTCTACTTGGGGAGACTCCTCTAGTGAATCTGAAAGGGAACCAGATACAGAAAATAGTTCCATGGTGGCAGTGGAAACTGAAGCAACAAAGTATGATTCACAGTTCGCACTGATGGCTCAGTCTGATGATCATGAAGATGATGAGGTAAATTTCAGGGACGTTCAGAGAAATCTGAAATCCTACTCTTCTAAGAAGTTAAGGTTATTAGAAAATGTTCTAATTGATGCCTATTATAGCCTTGTTAGTGATAAGGAGATCCTAACCATAAAACTAGGAGAAGCCGAACAATCCAAAGATGATGTGGTGGTTTGTGTAGTGGACCTAAATAAGACCATAACTAAGCTTGAAAAATAAAAAGAAGCCTTGAATTAAAGAGTAACTAGTGTGAAAAATGAGAGAGACGACTTGATGGTCGTAGTTGTTGATCTGAAAGAAACAATAGAAGGTCTTAGCAATGAGAAACACACCTTAGAAGAAAAAATTACAACTACTGAGCAAAAAAGGATGACCTTTTAGTGAAAAGTACCGATCTAGAGGAAACCATTGAGGGACTCAATAGAGAACATAGGAATGTGAGTCTTGGGAAAGGGAAGGAATTAGCTAGTGAGACACACATTAAGCTTGAAAAGGAATTAATTAATGTGAAAACTAGTCTATGTGGTGAACTTGAGAAGAATCAGCAACTTCAAGCTGAATTAGAGAAAGTAAGAATTGATCTTGAGAAATCTCTGAAGTGGACCTGCTCCTCAGATGCTGTCACTACCATGTATCTTAACAATAGTGGAAACAGACAGCGTATCGAGTTCCAAAGGGAGAAAAATCCTTACAACCCTCACAGCAAGTATGTCACTGTCCCAGATAACTGGCTATGTAACCACTGTTGGAATAATTGGCACTTTAATGAAAATTGCCAGGCCAGGGTTCAGTCTATTCAGAAAAACAACGTGCTTACTGATAAAGTGAGTACTAACAAGGGACCAGGTACCACTCACAAGAAACGGATGTTGCCTTCATGGACTAGGAAAGCCCTTATCTATCATAACAAGGGACCCAAACTAGTTTGGGTTCCTAAATCTAACCCATGATTTGCATGTGTAGGGAACAGTGAGAGGAAACAGACTGCAATGGACTATGGACTGTGGATGCTCAAAGCTTGTGACTGAAAGCATCATGGATTTCTTCTCACTAAAAGCCCTGCAGGAATGGAATGTATCCTTAAAAAGGAATGAGAGGGTACATTCTCGGTGAATGTAAAGTTGGAAAGGTTCTTTAGCACTCAGTTGGGAACGTGTACTATGTGAATGTCCTGAAGTACAGTCTCTTGAGTGTTCCTCAAATTTGTGATAGAGGGAACAAAGTAGAGTTCTTATCAAGAAGTGTGCACAGTTACCAATCTGTTAACTGGCCAAGTAGTCTCAGTGGACAAAGGAAATAAGAACATCCACTTTGTTGACTATGAATCTCCATAAGCTGGTGGTATGAGATGGTTGAAGTCGGAACTTTGGCATGAAAGGTTGGTGCATGCAAGCTTCTCACCTCCGAATAAATTGATTCAGAAGGACCTGGTCCGTGGTCTGCCAAACTCAAGATTCACCTGGACACTAGTTCATAAAACAAAGGAGGATACTCTCGAGGTATTAATGGTCCTTTTCAAGAAGAATTAAGTAAAGATCAAATTGAAGGGAGAATGGATCAGATCTAACCACGTGACAGAGTTCAACAGTGCCAAAATGTCTGAGCAAAAGCAACAAACACATGCATGCTACCTAGAGAACAGGTGTATGATCAGGTCCCTCCTGAACAAAGCCCAATGAGCTGCCAAATGGAAGAAACTCAAAAAAAACTCATCCGAGGACCTTTTTGAATAAAAATGACATGTTCTCAATAGTGGGAAGGACCATCTTGGGAATTTTGATGCAAAAAGGTGATAAAGGAATCCTTCTGGGATACTCCTCACAAAGCAAAGGCCACAAAGTCTACAACAAAAAAGGGAACACTGGGTAAAAGGAGCGTTCATGCACTATTCAACGAGACACCTTCCTCTGACAAAGGAGGAAACAAAAATGATCAATAAAATGAACCATCTATGGTCCCTGGGAAATATCCGAGATTTCAATTGGGAAGGCTGGTATGATGCGTAAGATGAAGGAGAAAGGTGAAAGATAGTGCAACATCCTCTTCCACTTCTCACAAGGAACCTGGTACTGAAATTGCGGCCACTGAAGCTGAAGAAAGAATAAAGATACAATGTAAGATAACCACAAGTAACAGAACAAGGAGTGTAGGGTAATCCAATTAACCTACCAAGCTCCTCTACCAAACAAACCTCAGTTCCAAACTGGAAAATCAAAAGCTCCCATCCATCTGATAACACAATCACTCCCATTCTATATTTCCACTCTAGAATAGAATCCAAACTCAAGTCCGAAGGAATCATATTTGAAGGCTGCCAAAAGAAGTCTTGAGTTATCTTAAGGGAACACAGGACCTGGTTCTATATCACCCTGTAGGTGACAGCTTAACATTATTTAGTGTGCTAATGATTAACTAATTCAGTTTATCTTGTGGATAGAAGAAGCAATTATGGAATGGCTCTCTTGTCATGATCATGTCTCATCTCTTGGGGCACAAGGAAGCAAAACTTAATGGCTTTATCAATAACTAAAGTTGAATATTTCAAAATAAGAGGACCAAGTGTCACACCTCTTTTTTCTTACTACACCCCCGGAAGGGTATAATAAAGAGAGTTTTTCCCATTAAAGGACAATCGAAACGGGATTCATTTTATTAAAAGATTCAGAGTCGCCACTTGGGAAATTTATGGTGTCCCAAGTCACCGGTTTGAATTCCGAATCGAGGAAAGGTTTGACTCTGTTTAACAGTCCTCGATCCAGAAATCTGAATAAGGAATTCTGTTAACCCGGGAGAAGGTGTTAGGCATTTCCAAGTTCCGTGGTTCTAGCACGGTCGCTCAACTACTATATTTGGCGTAATTATCTGATTTTAAAACACGTTTCAACTTATATGCTTTTTAGCTTTGAATATCTTTTATTATTATTTTCAAAGAGAATTGCAACATCGTGAAAACATGTCTCGAACCACGTCACATAAATGCACCCGTAGTTTTTGACACATTTCGACTTCGTTGGGATTTGGATTTGGGTCACATAAATGTGCACCCGAATTTAAGAAGGTAAGGCTATTAAAATATGCGCCTGAAGCAAACTAACGCATTATTATCTTTGGGGAAGGCCGTGAAATTCGCTAAACGGTCCATCCCAAATTCTAATTATTTTTAATATAGACATTTAAAGAGGGCCTCGCGATTTATGCATTTTTGTTTGGTGGGGCACACCTCATTTATTTTAAAGGTATTCTCAAAAAAGACTACGGTTATCTATTAATGGATTATCTCTAAAAGGATTTTGGTCAACGGGTCCAAACTTATATCTAAACTACATCCACAATTTAAAAGAATAAGAATCTTTAGTGTACTTGTTTTCAAATCTAGCCCAATAGAAATAACCAGATTTTTCACTTCATGAGCGGCCAATAGGTGTCACTGACACCGAGAACCCTAAAACCACTGAACGGGCTGTTAAGCCCAGGACCCTTGGGTCAGCCCAATACCCATGGTTGAGTTTGCACCAATTGGATTCATAGATTTAAGTAACAACTGAAGGTAATGTCAAGTTCAATCAATTCAACAATGTTAATTTAATTCTAATTTGTATTCTGATCAGATCTAAACTAAGGAAGTCCTATAATCAATTAGTGAACTCAATGATCAAACTAATGTAGCCAAAGTTTGTTGAACAATAGACGCAACACTTACTGCATTACCATGCTATTTTTGATTTCCAAAAGCATCACTGGAATTCAGACTAACCTATAGAATTATGTGCATACTTGGTTAAATTCAAGGTTCACGCTCACTCTCAACCTGTTCTTAACCAACGCTCACAAAAAAACTGAAGTGGATTATACAGATAGAGTTCACACAGTCCAATTAATACAAACTATAAAATGTTCAAAGCATCTAAATCTCCACTACAATTCATTGAGGAAGCATTCAAATATGAGAACTATATAAAAACCACGATTAACTCCTAATTTCTAATTAATACTTACTAACATTGATAACAAACCTAAGCATGCTTTGGATATAGCAATTATAACTACAATTATAAAAGCATGAGATGAATTGAGAATCAGTACAGTCCAGATATTCTGTTCGTTTATACAAATATGAAACAGAGCTACAATTATACTAAGCAACTACAATTACACTAAGTAACTACATCTACCAAACTGTTAGCACGTATTGAACCAAATGAATATTGAGCAGCAAACATTCATGTATAGTTCTCATTCCATTTTCAATTTGAGCTACACCACAACTGGTTCAAGGTATGTACTTGGAATTTGAAATAGAACAAGAAGAACGAGGGGGTCAGCAGCAGTACAGCAAATCAGAGTTCACACCAGTAGCAAACAGGAACAAGTTCAAAAACTCAGCAGCAATTTTAACCCAGAAATAGTCTCAAACGACCCAGTAAATGTTTCACACCAAGTCAGGCACAAAACCCAATCAAAACAGCTTGAATAACATTAAATTGACTCGAAAATGCACCCAGAATACTTTTGAAACTTTCAGCAGACCAAAACTCAACCAAAACAAGCTTAATTAAACCAAAATCACTCGAAATCAACCTAGTGAACCTCTGAAACCTTTGCAAACAGACATTGAACTAGACGATGTGAATCAATAACTAGAAATCGAAATTAACCTAAAGTTTTTCAATGGAACAGTGTTTCTTTTTTTTTGAATTTTTTTGAAGATTTTTTTTTTGTTGTTTTTGGTTTTTGAAGAACTAGATCTAAGATTTGGATTTGAAATTAAAATTCTCATCTGATGGAAGCTATGAAATGTTTTTTTTGGGGGGGGGGGGG